>CAIGQQ010009766.1:462193-475990 GCA_903798035.1 Danio albolineatus
AATAATAATAATAATAATAATAATAATAATAATAATAATAATAATAATAATAATAATAATAATAATAATAATAATTACAATAAAGGTGATAACCATTTTTTTAATCCCTATAAAATATTGGTATTGATATGGACGATACTTCTCTTGAAATACTTGGTATCGGATCGGAAACAAAAATATTGGTATCGCCCATCCCTAGTTTAAGTCCCGGCTTGCATTTCTGTGTGCAGTTTGCATGTTTTCCCCGTGTCAGTGTGGGTTTCCCTCAGGTGCTCCAGTTTCCCCACAGTCCAAAGACATGCGCTATAGGTGAATTGGATAGGCAAAATTGGCCGTAGTGTAAGAGTGTGTGTGTGGGTGTTTTCTAGGCCTGGGTTGCGGCTGGAAGGCTGCATAAAACATATGCTGAAATAGTTGGTAGCTCATTTAGAAAAATGAATGAATGTTCATGAGAGAAGTAACAGGAGGGATGAGCAATGATAAAGATTTCATAATTTAGTGAGATTTTGATTCACAAGCCTGCAGTTTGATTCTAGTTCCTTTGTGAACATTTCAGATGTACACGCCATAAATTTATATAACAAAACATCATTCAGCCAAAAAAAAAATCAATATTAGGATTACTTAAAGACTGGAGTTAACAATAAAAAACCCAGGATTGTCTTTTTACTCCAACCATTTTAATTAATTGTTTGATCTATTAAAGAAAAAAAAAAGGTTTAAATGATTCTTGTTATTCAGATCTTGAGTCTTCCTGACTTTCTGTCCATTACTATTAGCTCCTGTCTGCTGAGGACTTGGAAGTTGTTTAAATCACTTTTATATTACCTTCATGCCGTTTCTTTTATCATTTCAGAGCTTGACAGCTCTAGTCTTTATTCACTTTCAATTTATGACGCAGAATATTCTTAGAAATTCACCTTTGGCGTTCTGCTGAATCAAGAAAATGACATGGATTTCAAACGATATGTTGTAAAAAAATGACAAAACTTAAACTGTAAACTGCTCTTTTGTCTTTTAGAACTACAAACAAGAACTTGTCAAAGTAACTGAAGGGCGAAAATCAAATAAGAGCTACTCGCTGCTCAACAAGCAGGCTCTTTTCAGCGCGGTTCAGCTTGAGGTACTAGCATACGCGGCAGTAAATTTGTGCAGCTCTGTATCCGTCTGACTGACTCTGAAAAATTGACTGGCTTGGAATCTGCTCTCCTAGTCCTCATAGCTTGTCTGCGTATGACTTGGCATGTCCTGGGAAAACAGCATCTTTTCACAAAGCTAACAATGCATCGCTCTTTTAGTCCCAGGTATTCTACATCCGAAATTGCGATGTTTTCAAAACAGCAATTTGTGCTCCTGCAAATCTCTAAATCCAAGCGCTGGTTGTGATTTGGGTATCCGCAGAACGACCTCTGTTTTTGTATCTCTCCCTCAGATAATGAATGTTTCATGTTCATGATAATAATGCATCTTTAAATAACATTCCGTCTCTAAATGATATCTCCGGGATCATTCGCTTCTCAGCTGCCCCCCTCATAAGGATTGTGCTGCAGGTAAATGTACAGCAGCACACTTTCATCAGTCTTCAATGACTGTAAAAAATCATTCAGCGTTCCTCAATGAACTCCTATAAATATTCCGGTACGGCACTGTAGCATCTGTGCGGTGCGTTTTGAGTAGCTTGCAGATTTCTTTTTACATGCGCAAGTTGCTTGTTGGGGAAAAAATGGAGGGCTGAACAGATGGTCACTTGTTCAGATCATAGGTCTGCAGTGCAGCGCTTCTCATAGAGAAGCACTTATCTGAAATGACTCTCCTGGGCAAAATAAATAAATAAATAAATATATAAAGGATGCTAATGCGGGTAGCCCCATGTCATACATCAGCATCTGAAAAAGCCCACCATGGACCACTTCCATTGCCATTTCCAATGTCGGGGTGGCATTGATTTCACCATCAAAGCTTCTTTTTTTTTGTGAAAGACCTGGATGTTGTTTAAGCCGCAAGCCTTGCGGGACTTTTTTTTTGCTGTTGTTGCTGCAAGGGATGTGGGTATATCACTGTCTTTGTGTTGTGCAGCACTGTCTAACATGCTTACTTATGGTGGAGTCCGCCATGTCCTATCAAACAGCACAAGGCCTTCATCGTTCACAGATCCTGACATAAATTCTTACAATAGGAAGAAAGCCAAAACGTACAGTAAATGTTAAGAGATGACAGTCGTAACTCGTTTATCTCAAATTCTAAGTGAAAAGAGTTATTCAGCAAGAGAAAATAAAGGTGCCAGGAAACCCAAAAAGACATTTGCGGTAGAATTGGCTGTCACTCAGACTCTCTGTTGGCATTTTGGTTTTATCTGTGACATAGGTCTCAAACTTGATTCCAGGAGGGTCGCAGCGCTGCACAGTTTTGCTTTAACTCTAGTCAAACACAGCTGATCAAACTAATCCAGACTGAGTTGGACGTGGTTGGAGCTAAACTGTGCAGAGCCCTCCAAGAATCGAGTTTGAGGCCATTGATCTATAACATCATTCATTCTAGGGGTGTCAAAATTAATTGTTTCTTCGGTGCGCAGCGGTGCCGACAATTCGATATCGGTTCAGTAATAGATCATAACCGGTTATTACGTACTGACTTCATTTATCTCATATGTCGCGGTAGAATACTATGGTGAAAGAGGTGAGGGCGAGTAAACAAAACGCTTCAACTAACTTACTTAAAAAGCAGATTATTGTGCACAATTTACTGCTTGTGAGTTTGCTGGACAGTCTTTAGACACTGAAGAAGGTACAGCATGAGCCGCTGTTCCACTACTAAGGAGAAATGCTGTAAAATGCCATCTCTGCCTCTCTCTCTCTTACTCACTTTGAACATTTGACCCGCTGGAGTGTTCGTAAGGTAACTTTTCCCCTCGTCTTGGCTGTTAAAGCGATACATGTGGATCCAGACATGAGTGTGTCTGTGGTGCGAGTTTTCTTCACCGTGTCTATTACGGATTACCTGTGATAACCGCGCATATAGACTGCAAACGCGGCTGTTCTTCCCACGTCACTGATCGGTGTACAGCGCTTTCATTTCTAAAGCCAATCACAGCCCTTACTGTTGAGCGGGTGAAGACAATGACCAATCAAACTCGCTTGACAGCTTTCAAAAAGAAAGCGGGATAATATTTAGTTTATTTGCTATAAATGCTCATGGTGTCTTCTGTGCATGTATTGGAGTTTTGTCTAAAACATTACTTTTTTATTTTTATTTAAACAGTAAAATTAAAGCTACAGTTCATATATCTGACTGCTTGCAATAAAAGACAAAATTGTTTTTCAAATAATATATAAAGATAGGTTTTAATAAATTGTTTCTTGTGTTGTGAAGAAAAAATGTAATTAGGCTATGTATGGAAAGCATCGTAAATGCACAGTGATGCACCAAGATTTCAAATTGAACCGAATTGATTGCATGATAATAGTAACCAAAGCATGAGACCAGTTCAGGTTCACACCGCTAATTCATTCATTTTCTTTTTGGCTTAGTTGCTTTATTCTTCAGGGGTTGCCACAGCGGAATGAACCGCCAACTTATCCAGCATATGATTTACACAGAGGATGCCCTTTCAGCTGCAACGCAGTATTGGGAAACATCCATACACTCATTCACACACATACGCAACGGCTAATTTAGTTTATTCAGTCCACCTATACCGCATGTCTTTAGACTGTGGGGGAAACCGGAGCACTCGGAGGAAACCTATGCGAACACGAAGAGAACATGCAAACTCCACACAGAAATGCCAACTGATCCAGCCGGGACTCGAACCAATGACCTTCTTGCTGTGAGGCGACAGTGCTATAGCGCCTTCTATAACATCAATGAAGTAAAAAATTGTTTCTTCTAACTATTAAATGGTTATTTTAACTAGAAAAAAGGGTTATTTTTTGAATAATGGTTTGTTGGATTCCAATAACGGTTTGTCTATGACAGGGGTGCCCAAACCTTTTCTTATGAAGGGCCAAAAACCAAACATGATTGAGGCTAGTGGGCTGAAGGTAAATATAGATGCCATGGGTAAATTCCTAATTTATTTAACAATATTTAAAAATGACTAGAAAATATTGCTTTATATTCACTAATACAATATGTATTTACATTTTTATAATGGACCAATTACAGTAAAAACAAAACAATCTAATTTCTAACAGAATTACACTACTTTTTTCCTTTATTTGCTTCTCCATAGTCCTGTATCCGTTGAGTGACAGTATTTACATTTTAAATCAGATTCATTTACAACATTTAATTGAAACATTTCAGTTTGCTTTTTTTTTGTAGCTGAGCAATAAAACAAACAAATAAGGTTAGGTCAAATTAGAAACGACGATCTCTCTCTCATTCCAACGCTCTCCATCATTCTCACTCTCCTCTCAAATTAGATGGTGAGCCAAATCAAAGGTTACAACAAGCCAACTTTGGCCCATGGACCCTACTCTGGGCAACTTTGGTCTATGACATTGCAAGTAGGCATGGGACGATAACTGTTTTCAAGGAATACCGCAGTTTGGAAAAGTCAAGGTTTTCATACCGCCCAAATTTTCTGCGATACCGTTCCTAAGGTATGGATGATATTTTTTTATTTACAGTTTTTTTTAAGTGTAAATAGTAAAAAAAATCTGTGTTTTTGAAACAAATGAAGAATGAAGGAACAAATGAAGGATTCACTTGAATTATTTAGCCTGACATGTTTACTGCCCCAAAATAAATAAATAATTAAATATATTATGTTCAAAGGGGAAAAGGTTTTGTTTTTTAGCCAGACATTTAAAAAGAATATATTTTAGAGCAGTAAACACAATACCGTCATACCGTGAAACCGTGATATTTTTATCCAAGGTTATCATA
The DNA here is from genome assembly GCA_903798035.1 of Danio albolineatus. Taxonomy (NCBI): domain Eukaryota; kingdom Metazoa; phylum Chordata; class Actinopteri; order Cypriniformes; family Danionidae; genus Danio; species Danio albolineatus. Next base: position 467,084 of record CAIGQQ010009766.1, read on the forward strand.
CCGTCAGAATCTTATATCAGCCCATGCCTAGTTCCAAGCCATTTATACAGTAGTTTACCTGGCACCTTCAGTGCAAACAGTGAGTGAGAATGATTTGTGTAAGGAAAAGATATTTCCAACAAAAAATCTTTGAGAACTTTTATAAGAGTATGGCAGTACTTCATTTCATCTATAGGAATTGATTGTATTGTGAACAGTGGGTTTTACATATCAGAATAGGCACATGAGATTGGGAATTGAAGCCATCAACAGAAAAAGTCATTTTGTAGATGGATCACGTTATTACATTTTGATGAAAGTATATACAGACAAAAAAGAAAAGAAAAAAAACAAATAGGCCAAAAAGATGTGAATACAAAAACATATTTTCTTTTGAATAACATGCATCACTGAATCATGTAAAACATGAGCAGAAACGTGCACCAGGCAAGTAAATAAGGTCAATTTTGATTTCATGTTGACTTCAACAAAGATGGATCCCCCTGCCCTTTTCGACAGTTCCTAATTCGCTATATGTGGTTACAACACAGAGTTCAGCGTGATATCATTGTACAATGCAACACACGAGAAAATGTTCACCCACGGTCACGCCAAAGGTCGCCGAGTCCACCACTGTCTCCCACACGCCTCTGCGCTGGAGAGTTCTAATGACATAATAATATGCAATACCTTGAAAACCTGCTGTTAATTACTTTAGATAATTAGCAGAGCACAAACCCCGTTCACTGAATACATTACAGAGAGGAACCTTGACGTAAGCCGCTGTCCCCTCGGTCTTGCTAGTGCAAAAGAACACACACAAGTGCTCTCTGCGCAGCGCAATAACCTTCTCCGAGGAAAAGGATTCTATAGCGAGGTGTTATCTTTGGGTTCACAATCAAGCTGAAGATCCCCTCCCAACACAAACATCCTCTTAGCAACGTATTGCACAGCCTCAACCCAAAAGGAAAAAGAGGGGAAAAGTGAAGAAAAACAAATTAAATTCTGTCAAGACCGAACTGCTTTTCACGCCACTGCAGGGCCCCTGCTTTGACAGAGATGGAATTTCATGCAGCTAAAGATGGCTTCCTCTCACTCAGGCCCAACCTTGTCCCTCGCAACAGGGGTGAGGCTCCGTTTGGTACACACACCTAAAAAATACTAAGTCATACGCCGATGCGCGGGTCTGTCAGCATCTGAGCACCTCCATCCTCTACGCAACTAATTTCAAAGCACACCTCGACACGCAAGCCCATCTTTAGAGCGTTAAATTAATTTTTAATCGCGTATTTGTTTTGCGTACAATAATTCCATCATTAGTTCCTAGGTGTAAATTGCCATTTCGCTTTCAGGCACCTACCTGGCAAAGTCAAGTCCTGTCATTTCATGAAACGACATCTTTATTCGCTCTTCCACACGGTTTGGCACGCGTCCACCGGCATGAGGAGCACAGAATTGCAATTTATTGCACCACAGACGCATTACTTCATGCATATTCTTCAAGAGCGTGTCGCTGCGAAGGAGCACATTGTACCTGAAGACGTGCAAGCCCTGAGGAACAACGAAGTCACAGGAGGCGAAATTTCAAATGATGCGCTGTTGGTATAAGAATGCCTCAGTTGATTGGGCACTGGCGCAATCTTCTGTATTTACAAAAGAAAGGCGTGATGAAAAGCATATTGTTATTGTAAATGAGGTGTTAAAAAAAGGAAAGGAAAAAAAGGGTGTTACGGTATCCGTGAAGCTCTAAGCATCCAAGAATATGAATCAGCACACGCCGGTTCTTTCTGCTGTATTCTGCAATCAACAGGCATCGCTCTGACCTTGTTTTCCAGTAGTCTTAACAATGATTTGTTTAATTAGATTTAAAAAGAGGCTTGGGACCATAAGAGCGAAATTCAGCTTTTTTTTGGTAAATTACAGATTACAGAAGGTGAAAGAGGTTGCGAGCTGAAGGAAAGAGGGAAAGCAAAAGATATAGGCCACAGACAGGGAGGAACAGACATACCAAAAAAATAATAAAATCAAAGAGAGAGACAGAGGGGGGAAAGAAACCGTGAGGGGAGAAACAAGAAATATGAGGACAGTCCAAGGACAGTAGCAAGAAGTCCTGATACGAAAACAAGCAAAAATACTAACAAACTCTCCTACCTTTTCCCACTCGAACAGTTCCTGTGCTTCTCACCAGGGCTTAAATGGATTCAGTATTCTTTCTTTTCTCTTTGTTTTTTTTTTTATTGCAGTCCCATTTGCCTGAGCTAATGAGTTGATATTTAGCTGGCTCAGACACGGGCTCTTAAAAAGAGCTGCTGGGAATTGCAGGCCGGCCGGGGGCCTCGGGGCCCACTCCAGCATGCAGATGAAACTCTCACACTTAAACAGGGTCAGACACTAGTTTACAAGACCATTTCAAATTCAGTAGAAATATAATGCGTTTGGTGGACACATTCTTTCTAGATTTTGGGGGGAAATTACATTATATATAGGGCCAGACGGAATCTGCGGACATTTTTTGCTATTTCTGCGGAGTATTTTATTAAAAATCTGCGGATTTATGCGGAATGATTTTGGGAGTATCATAACAAAAAACTTAATATATTAAGTAAAAAGTAATACCTTTTTAACTTTTATTTAATGTTTACAATGCAAATCCAATTAGATCAATCAATGATGGGCTAAAAAAAAATCTGCGTAAATCTGCGGAATTCTGCGCGGAAATCTGCGGAATTCTGCGCGCGCAGATTCCGTGTGGCCCTAATTATATATGAGAAGTAGACTAACAAAAAATGCTAATTGCTTAATGTATTTATGACTATTAATCTTTTCATAATTGACACAGAAGACACCCACTCATTTCCCTAAACCCAACCGACAGTGTTTTCAAAAGCAATCCAGAAAAACAAAAGACCTTGCGGCAACCTGATTAACCACTTTTTCAGATTTTACCACATTCTCACCCTGTTTTTTACTTGTTTTTTTTTTTTGCTTTTTTTCTGTTTATTTATTTTAGTTTTTGTCTTACCTGCTTTCTCAAACTGTTCTTTTCCACACTCGAACCCAATCGTCACAGTCAACTCCACTCTACGTCACAAATCTGCTGACGTACCCGGTGAGTCACTGGACAAACTGGTAAAAGCGGAAAAGCAGTCCATTCAGAGCTAATCGGTCAGCTGGTGAGTGCGAAACAAAACGACGTCATACTGTCCAGTATCATTTGTTTTAAAGATTAAATGCAGCCATACGTACTTCTGGCTACATGAGTCGAGTTCTCCAGAAATATATATGGGGTAAGTTTTCAGAATGAGCCTATGTTAAAAAAAAAATGCTTTTCCACAAAAAGTATAAATACAATTCAAACTTTAATGAATAAATAATCGTAATTTACTAGCATTTTATGGAAAGTATTACAAATATATATGTGTATTATATTTAATATCAAAGTATAATTACAATTGTCACTGTCAACAGGGATCTAAGCACCATATAATGCTGGATAACACTCACATGAACTACAAATTTGCCGGTAAATGGACTACAGATCCAGTCATGCAACACACATACACACCTGCTCCAAGTCACCGTTTGATTACACTCCCACTGCTGATGCTGCTCAAGAACTGATTACATGGACTATTAAGTCAGCACACAAACACACAGTCATTGTGGAGTCTTTTCTCCTGTTTATGTGACACTACCATGTGTTTTCCTTGCCTTGCCTTCCGTGTTTTGAACCTTTGCTTTGCTTTGTTTGTATTACGTTGCCTGCTTCCTGCCTTCAGACCACTCGCCTGTTACTTTGCCTACGATTCTGGATTGCCTGTATTGTCTGACCATCCTTTCTTAATAAACCCTGCACTTGGATCCGCACCCCTGTTGTCAAACGTCACTTCCCGTTACAACAATGCAGTAATTAATTATAAACAACTAGTGTGTATGCTTAGTTATAAAAAAGATTTGAGGGGACTTGAAAATAATCGTGGAGAATAAGGAATTAATTTGTGCTTTATTAATAATAAACAGCCAATATGCTAGTAAAATGTGTGCTAATAAGCAAATAATTACATGAATTATAATAGTGATTGTGTTCCCTAATTTAAAAGTGTTAACAACACTTCCATTAAATGACATTATATTTGAATATAACAAATGCATGTTTTGTAATTATTTAATGCTTTAATTGCAAAGAAACTAATTTCAATGCACAGGAAATTACTATGGTAAATAAAATTAAAACATCCACTAATTTGTAGAATTTTAGCTAAAAAAAATTGTGGTTATGACAACAAGAAAGGTGACAATGCAACGCTCCATGAATGAAGAATTCAACAGATACAGCTGTAAAATGACATGCACAAGGATGATGGTGCTGATGTAACCGATTTTAGACAGCATTTACCACATCAGGACACATCACTGCAATCTCCAAGGCTGCAGTCGATCATGGAGCTGTCGAGTATTTCTAATAGAACTGTCCCTGATGACATCCACTAGTTATCTGTGAGTGGGCCATACTGTGCCATTCATTTTTCTGATGTGGAAAAAAACACACACACACATATAGTGTACTGCATATATACATAGAGAGAGAGAGACTTTGCTGAAGACCAGCGGACTCAATAAATCTGTGCACTGTTCACTGCATATGTGACATTTCCATCTATTATCTATATTTTTAATCAATGAGGATGTATCTTAAAGGTTAGGTATACTGAGGCTGTAGCACATCTTACAGTGATGCAGATTAAACCACATTTTCTCATTACAGTGCTGTTATAACACTAACATTTCAGCAGTAAACAAACCAAACTAAAATTGTATGCTTATGTGACCAATTTCCACAGCAAAAGCTAAAAGATATTAAAACTATTTATTCAAAAAAATGTAACAGAGTTGATTATAAGAAAATTTGGCATTCTCCCATTTCTAATGGGCGAACAGAAAATTAAAAGGGAGAGAAAATTAAATTGAGAACAAACTGTGGTTTTCTTATCGATATTGTTATTTAAAAACATGATGAATTCATGTTATACACTCACCGGTCACTTTATTAGGTACACCTGTCCAACTGATCATTAACGCAAATTTCTAATCAGCCAATCACATGGCAGCAACTCAATGCATTTAGACATGTACACATGAGCTGCGTCCCAAATGACACACCATCCATGTAATTATGCACTAACACACTCAACAGCATAGTATATGTATGTAGTGCTGTCCCAAATAGAACACTAATGCCTTTTTTACTAAGCGGAAGTTCAAACCGTTTCCCTGATGACGTTTGATGGTTGCCAAATTAATGAAATAAATGACCAAAATACCAAATAATACCTGGCATGAGTATAATTGCATTGACCATCGGGAGGCGCTATAATCACTCTCGTAGGAGAATTTTGCTTTCACAGTCCAAAATAAATAAGTTATCCAACATGTGCACCCGACAGCTCCGCCCCTTCCGTTACATGCGCAATGCTGCGGTCGTTGAGTGCGGGAAGTGTCCATCATTACACACTTCATTTTACCGGTGGAATGAGTGCATCATCCGGGTAATTAAAGTGCACTTATTATTTTTAGAGTTTTCAGTGTGAACACACTACAGACACTATTTATACTTTAAAATGGCGTAGAATAGTGCATAAGTATGCAATCTGGGACGCAGCTGTGGTCAAGGCGATCCACTGCTGTTCAAACAGAGCATCAGAATGCGGGAGAAAGGTGATTTAAGTGACTTTGAATGTGGCATGGTTGTTGTTGCCAGACGGGCGGGTCTTGAGTATTTCAGAAACTGCTGATCTACTGGATTTTCACACACAACCATCTCTAGGGTTTACAGAGAATGGTCTGAAATAGAGAAAATATCCAGTGAGAGGTAGTTCTGTGGGCGCAAATGTCTTTTTGATGCCAGAGGTCAGAGGAGAATGGCCAGGCTAATTGGAGCTAGGGCTGTGCAATATGGACAAAATAATCATATTGTGATTTTTTTGATTGAATATTGTGATTGTGATTTTATTTGCAATTTTGGCAGCTGTTTTCAAACAATCTACATACACACATTCTAAATGTATTCAGTGCACAAGAAGAGAATAACAAAAATTTCACAATGAAATAACAACGTATTAAGTTTAATAAATAAAACTGTAGTAAAACTGTCTTTAAAACAGACAACATAAAATAAATAAAGATCAACTAACCTCAATTCCAGTCACAACAATAAATAAAAACTAACGTAAATCAAAACCACCTATTCGTTCTCCCGCTCAACTTCGTTGTGCTCGGAGTGAACTCTGATTGGTTAACATCTTTCTCCCGCTCAGCTTAGCTGTAATTGCCTGGTGTGCTGTGTCAGCTCTGATTGGTTAACATATTAAAATCATGTGAACAAGAATGTGAACAAAAATCGCAAAATGTAAAAATTTAGAGATAAAATTGCAGCCTTTGAGATTTAGAAATTGCATGTGCTTAAATCATGTTTTCTTGCGATTGCGATTAACTGCACAGCCCTAGTTGGAGCTGATAGGAAGACAACAGTAACTCAAATAACCACTCGTTACAGAAGAGCATCTCTGAACACACAACACAACGAACCTTGAGGCAGATGGGCTACAGCAGCAGAAGACCACACCGGGTGACACTCCTGTCAGCTAAGAACAGGAAACTGAGGCTACAATTGGCACAGGCTCACCAAAATTGGACAACAGAAGATTGGAAAAAGGTTGCCTGGTCTGATAAGTCACAATTTCTGCTGCAACATTCGGACGGGAGGGTCAGAATTTTGCATCAACAACATGAAAGCATGGATCCATCCTGCTCTGTATCAACGGTTCAAGCTGGTGCAAAAGGGGGCCCGACCCAGTACTGGTAAGGTGTACCAAATAAAGTGCCAGTAAGTGTAAGTTGCTTTGGTAGATCCACCATTATACATAAATCTCACTTTGTTTCAACCTGCTTGCATTCACACAACCACCTGTATTTACATGAACATCTGGCAAGCAAAAGTGTACTGTGAAATAATGCATTTTTATTCACGTTGCATTAACATTAGGTGTAAGGTCACGCACATGACGAGGTTCAAAAGCCACTTGGTTGAAAAATCCAAATACTTCTGATATCTCTGCTCCCTACTGTAATACGATTCATCAAATCTGTTGTCTCCATTTGGATGCTTAATGAGCCTTGTATTGAATAATATCATGATTTTAAAACTATGCCTAATGCGCTATCTGCACTGTTGCTTTTATTGCCTTCCTCTTCTTTATCCACTAATAAATGCAAAATATATGCACGCTTTATAGATGACTATGACTGCATCATTAATAAATTACCCATACGCAGTTATGAGCTTTGCAGCCAGATTAAAGATGCCACAAAATCCCACCAAAGGGTGTTATATCTTTGTTATGTTTGGCTGTAACACTAAATTTACTGACGGCCTGCCAGGACCCTACCATCTCGGTTCGGCGACCTGAAGCGATAACTTTCCCCAGCATCAGTGGAGCGGCTCGTCTCGCTCGCTGGTGTATGAAACTGGCAGCTGCTCAGCTAGATTTCCTACAATTTGAGATTCATACAAATTCAACAGTGTAGTATCGAGTGTTATCGCTGAAAAATGATCAAACGGTCAGTTTCATCACAAATGCTGATAAAACTCAAACAAGGGTCTGGGAATAAGCAGATATGCATTCCTCAAATCTAAACAGCCAATATCACAAACCATTTATTAAGCAGACTTGGAGATCACAAAGACAAGATTTGGCACAATCAGTATGCACCCCAGTGTGCATAGTGAATCTTTAGTGATTGATGTGCTCTCCACTTTAAGCCTTGATTGACTGGCATTAGAATGAGTAATGCATGTTAAATTAAGCCAACGTGGTTCACTCAATACCACTCCAGCAATTGTCTCAAGAGTTTCTCGCAACTTTACTTTTGCTGTTGATCTTGTATACACTTACCAATGAGTTTATTAGGGTCAACTGTTCGTCTGTCCAAATATCTGTTCAGTCTGAATCTGTTTAACTGGCATACATTCAAACTTGATGATCTAAACAGAGCATCAGAATGCAGAAGAAAATTGATTTAAGTGACTTTGAACACTGCATGGTTGATGGTGCTAGACAGGCTGGTCAGAATATTTCAGAAACTGCTGATCTGCGGGGATTTTCATGAACAACCAGTTGAACAAGTCCAAAGCAGCACAAGCACAGCTGCCAAAAAACCCAACCAGGCTTACTGGAAATACAGTATGTGCCAAAGCCTGCATTTTTGCAAAAACCTGAAATATGTTGCTTCGGGAACAGTTTGTTACATTTCAAATGATAAATCCGCTAGAGGTTGCCATCTACATTTTTGAAAATCTGAAAAACATTACTGAAATACATTTTGTTGTAAGTTTCAGATTTACGTCCTTTTGGACTTTTAGTTCATTTTTATGCCATTCATTTCATCAGTAATGTCCATGATAACAGAGAGCATATGTAAAAAAAAAGAGAGTTCTAAACACCCTTCGTCTATCTCATTTGTGAATATTCAGTTGAATGCTCTGTCTACTGCTTTCATGCTTATTCAGTTTAATAAAACATTTCCATAAATTAATTTTGCACTTAATCTTTCACCTTCATCACTATGGCTTATCTAAGAATCTGAGATTAATGTAAATAAACATATCCAAGTCATGTTGTATTTAATTACATTTAATTTTGTGAATTATTTCCTTTTATGTGAAATAATTTTTTATTTGTTATTCAAATAATTCAAAATGTGTTTCCTTTAAGTACCAAACATTTCAGGATTATTGCATATTAAACCATCTCCACCTCATTTAGAGCAAGAAAAAAACACAGGGGCAAAGTGGAAAGTAATCATAAAATGTGGGTGGGGTGTGTATTTAAAGTTCAAGTTAAAGTAAAAGTATAAATAAAGTATATATAT
>CAIGQQ010009766.1:476390-497530 GCA_903798035.1 Danio albolineatus
ATATATATATATATATATATAAATAAAGCAGCTTTATTAAACCTTTACATCCATTATAATATTAGTTTGGTCACCAAACATCTTTAGAAATAGTTTTTTAATAAATTTTTATGTTTCTCTTGAGGGAGACAAGGTGGCACAGTGGGTAGCACGATCGCCTCACAGCAAGAAGGTTCCTGGTGTATGTGTGTAAATGCAAGGTGTATGTGTGTTGCCCAGTGATGGGTTGCAGCTGGAAGGGCATCCGCTGCATAAACATATGCTGGGTAAGTTGGCAGTTCATTCCGCTGTAATGAAATTAATAACCCGGGGAAAAAATGAATGAATTAATTAATACATTTTTAATTTGATAAGATAATTAAAATAATTTAAAATGTATTTGCTTCAAGTACCAAAAATTTCAGGATTGTTTATGATTGTTTATTTAGAGCAAGAAAAAAAACCCTGGGGCACAGCAGAAAGTAATCATATAAACATATAAGATAAGTTAAAACCTGTCATCTGCAGCTTGATTTTAAGTGTTGGTGTGTGTGGGTGGGGGGTATATGTGTACACACACACACACACACACACACACACACACACCTGATAAGTGGCAGTCCTGTGGGCGAAAGTTCATTGATGACGGGGCAGAGGAGGATGGCCAGACAGGTTTGAGCTGATTAAAAGGGAGCAGTATCTCAAAAAAAATAACAGCTCATTACAACAAGGTCAGCAAAGAGCATTTCTAAAAACACAACACATCCAACCTTAATGCAGATGTGACTATAGCAGAAGACAGCCAGACCGTTGCCACAGAAAGTAACAGGAAACCAAGGGCCGGAACACACCAAGTGATTGTCGGCTCCTATTTGACGCTATTTGGACTAAAAAGCTGCACATGAATACGCCAAACAGACAGCAGCTGACTGAAACAAGAGCACACATTCTGTGTATGCATGAGATGATGTGTCTTTCCCCACCCACGGGTGGCAGTGATCTGTTTTCTCATTCCACAAAAGGAAATTGTAACTTCCAACATGCACACACAAACCGTAAACAAAGCAGAATTTAGCAAAATTATCGCAGTAATTGTCACTCACCGACGTTGGCTTGATGTGTCCCAGCCTTTACTCTACAATTTGCATGCACTGACCAAAATTGGACACTAAAGAGACTGCAAAAGGGTTGCCAGGTCTTGATGTCTGATGCATTCAAACCATAAAGGGTAAAGATTTGGTATAAACAACATAAAATTATGGACCCGTCCTGCCTTGCATCAACAGATCAGGCTGCTGCTGTTGGTTTAATGGTGTTGTTCATATTTCTTGGCACACTTTGGACCCTTTAGTTCCAATTTGGCAACCTTTAAACACCACAGTCCATCTGAGTGTTGTTGGTGGCCATATCATCCCTTTATTATTGGATATTGGCATTTATGGTTACAAAAATAATCTTCTAGATAGAAGTTTTAGTTTTCACAATAAAAACATTAAAATATATATATTAAAATAGTTTTTACACACTAACAACAATCATTCTTTTAAAAATGGTTTACTAAAAGGCAACCCAAAATGGGTCTTCAATGGCATCACTTTAAAAAAAAAAAAAGGATTGTAACTTTTATTTTTAAGCATCTTGCAATAACCACTTCAGTCATCTCTAACTGGTCTCAAATAACATCACCAGTCACCAGACCTCAATCTAATAGAGCACCTTTGGGATGTGTTGGAATGGGAGATTCTATAGCTGCTGCTATTTGTCGACATAACCGACTGAGTCAACGCTGATAATTACTTTATTTATCATGTGGCTTGATTTATTATATCACAGCAAGCATGATGCATGAACACTATGCAGTACAGGGACTATTATGAATGATAGACCTTTAGAGAAGGCAAAGCCACCATATGCTTTTCAGGCTCGTAAAGTATCTCAGCCGTTGTAGGCAGAACTTTTAAAATCTGTTGTCATATAAGATAAGGTGATGGTGTGCTGTCTGTTCAAGTAAATGAGAAAGCATAGGCTGCACACATTTTGTATGGTTTGCTTATGACTACAGTTCTAATTCAACATCTAGTGCTCTTCAAAGTGGACTTGTGAGGGAGCATGAATGATCTGTTGACAGCAAATATTTCCTGTTCTGAGTGAGCAAAAATTGGGACACTGTCAATGGGAGCACAACTTATGCATAGAGCTCTAATCTAACAAGCTGGTTATAGCTGGTGTGTTAAAGGGCACATCCATGACCCCTTTTTTATATTTAATAAGTCTTTTGTGTCAGCAGAATTTGTCTGTAAAGTTTCAGCTCAAAACACCCATCAGATTATCAATTATACAGTAGCTGATTAAAGTCCTTCCATTATAGCTCTAAACAACTTTTTGCCGTTTTTGGCACTGGCCCTTTAAGAATAGTCCTCCCCGCCCACCGTTCCCGTCAGCGTGCCTCAATCTCCGCCCTCGGCTGCGTCAGACACACAGACACAACAGGAACAGATGTAAAGGAAGCAGATCTCACTACATTTGAGAAATACAACAGTAAGAACTTTACCAAAGACTGCTTAATGTGTTTGTTAAGGAGTTGCAACGATGAGACACACACAATGCAGTTACAGAGTTCGTTCACGCATGTACGCACGCGCGCACACACACAGACAGCGCGCGCGTTGAGCTTTGCACTGCTTTTGCAAGCAAATGTGAAAGGATACGGGTTAATATCCACTACTGTGTGGATATCTGTTGTGATAATGTACACAATAAACCTGATTTAATGTCAACAAACCGAGATTGAAGCGTCTTTTTTGCTGACACACGGTTGTGGTGATGAAGTAAAGCTGAAGTAAATGGCTGTAGTTCATTAACATGCACTGTTTTAAACACGTGTTAAACTTTAACTCACTCTTGATCACATTCAAAGGTGATTAATGACCTTCGCGAACTGAACAGACCTTTTATTCCCGGTTACTTGTTGATATGATTATACACGTTACTACGGAGACATGTTAATACGCAGCTGTCAATCAATTCGGTGGGCGGGGGGACCGCACTCCTACGTCAAGTTGCGGTCGGTCTCAAAACCGCTCCAATTGGTCCACCGTTTTTATGCTGTTAAATTGAAAAAAAAAGGACTGGGTGTGTTTATATCAACCCAAAATGACTGTCTATACACTATAACTACACATATGACTGTCCAAACAGCTTAAAAAGTAGATTTTTCATCAAAGGTGCCCTTTAAATAAGAGAAATAATAGCATATTATATGTGCTGGGTTGCGAGGACTGGAATTTAAAACCACTGTAACTAACACGTGCCTCGATTTGTTAATGTCTACATGATGTAGCCTAGTGAAATTAATTAATTGATTTACTTCTGCCTGTTTTAAAAACATTTTATTGCACGGCTAATAAATGACCTAATGAGCATGTGAATACAGTATTGCCATTCAGATTAAGAGCATGCTAACTCTTGTTAATTTTTTATTAGATTTGGATTAGATTAGAATCTTTTCTTTTAAATCTTTGATGTTTTACTGTTTGTATATTTTGACAAGGGCTTGTTTAATAAAATTATTTGTACTTTAACTTGCAAAGTAAAATTATGAATGAATGGTATAAAATTAATCTTCAATAAATTAGGCGATAGAATAATCTAAATACAGTCATTAGTGGCAGTCCTCAGAGATTCACATCATGAACGTTGTCATGATGACCAGTTGGCATTTCTGTGTGGAGTTTGCATGTTCTTCCGTGTTTGCCTGGGTTTCCTCCGGTTGCTCCGGTTTCCCCCACAGTCCAAAGACACGCCGTGTAAGTGAATTGAATGAACTAAATTAACTGTAATGTATGAGTTTGTGTGAGTGAATGTGAGAGTGTATGGGCGTTTCCCAGTATCTGGATATCTACAGTATCTGTTGCTTAAAACATATGCCGGAATAGCTGGCGGTTCATTCCGCTGTGGCGATCCCTGATAAATAAGGAAATGAGCTGAAGAAAAATATCTCTAAAGGCCTTGTTGAATCTGTGCCATGAGGAATTAAATTAGTTCTGATAGCAAAAAGGGTTTAACCCAGTACTAGCAAGGTGTAACCAGTGGTGGTGTTAATGAAGGGTAAGTTAGGAAGATTCTAATGGCTCATTTTCACTGAGTGGTACAGTACGGTTCGGTACACTTTTATGGCCATATCCACTGTCAAAATGCGTACTGTACCGAACCATACCATACCACTTTTTAGTCACCCTTTGCAAAGGGTACCAAGGGTACCAGTAACAAAAGGCAGGGCTAGACGCACAGCTGAACGCTATTGGTTTACAGAGATACGTCATTTGCTTGTGCAACAAGCCAGAATGAAAACAAAGGACCGTAATAATACCGTAATAATAACTTTCTGTCGTACACCACGCCCACCCTTGGTACCCTTTTAGCAGTGGAAATGTAAGCCTGATAAAGGTGACCCGCACTGCACCGTACTGTACCACTCACCGCCATATGGCCCACATACTTTTGGGGGCCCCAGAAATACTATCAAGGAGCCTAATCTCATCCTACCTTCGTCAACCCCCATCCCTGCTCTTCTTCTTCGTCACCAGCTTCCTCCACCCCACCTCCCACTCTTGACCTTTGTCACTTCACCCAGCTTTTCAGCTTCGTGGTAAGGGGGCCCTCCTTCCATTTTTTTCATAGGGCCCAAAATTGCTAGCGGCATCCCAAGGTGTACCTATTAAAGTGTGCAAAAGAAAGTATTGTATATACCCTTAAATTCAACCTTCATCCCCTACCTAATCTCTAGTTTAATCCTCCAATCACATTCTGGTTTTTCTAAAGTTGTTGTCTTGTACCTTGTTATCTCAACGCAGTCACTAAAAAATGCATACGGACAAAATGCATGGAGATGCATCTGCTAAAAACGACAAAGTCCAGGAAAAGTCTGTGGTATCTGTCCTTGACCAGAAAGCATTCCTAGACTCTGAGATAACACCGAGACACAGAACAAAAAAAAATGCACACAAAGGAAAGATACCATTCATGTCCAGAAGATAGTGCAGCTGCCTGACTTGACAATGCACTTAAATGAAGATGGTGAGTAATAGAGTGGGCAGAAACATCTGGCTACATCGAGAGCATTGTTATAGCTAGGGGCATTGTTAGTTTGAAGAGGACTAAAGTAATAAAATGGGGCATGATAAATAATAAACAGAAAAGCATTGACAACACACCTGAAGGCTTATTTCATTACACAAGGACCCTGCACTTTATTAGAGCTAATGAGAAACAATCCCAGGGTGAGTGTTACAGTTGAATGCTTCATACTCACTCTTCTCATCTTTTGATGGTGATGCCATTGGATTTATCAAATGGGCTTCTTCATCTTCAATACAATCACTTTAAGTGACGTGCAACCCATGTGGATTCTGAATGCTAGCCTGATGTATGTTTATAATTCGTCATAACCAGTCAGAAAAAAAAGGGGGGGAAAAAACGACCACTCAATTGTTAATATCTCAATATCAACTGTTTTCAATTGTTTAGTTATTAATTGTTTCATTTTCTCCATTGTAAATAAACAAATAAATGGAGACCTTTGCTTGTTGACGATTGGTGATACTGTATGTTTGCCAAATAAATATCATGGTATCATTCTACAGTGAACATTCTACTGTCAGCTGCAAGTCTAGTGCCTAAAATGCAAAATACATTCACATTCAAATATTAGCTCAGCGAAGTTAAACTCATGGGATGCGGTACTTGTTCATAATGACAAAAGTACATTAGCTGCATGTGCTGCCTTGTCAGTTAAACATTGAGTGCATACACCTGAAGCGTGATATGCCTCTCAACCCGACTCAATAGAGGATTAACTTATATTTCACATCTGATCATGCTAAAACTGTCAAAACCTGTAAAAAATTACACAAACACAGTTGGCTGTTTTGAAAGTGAAAGTAAACAGTTAAGAAAAACAGATGTGTTACTCTAAATTAGTGTGCTTAAAGTGACAGCAGACTAAAAGACTAAAATGCTGCCGCTTGTCATTAAGAGATAATTCACCCAAAAAATAAGTTCTGTCAATATTTGCTCAAGTCTGGTGATGCCCCAAATCTGTATTATTTATTTCTCGTGCTGAACACAAATGAATATATTGGCTATTGAGAATCTGGGTGATCAAACAGGGCTGTTGATTGCAGGAAAAAAATACTATGGAGATCAGTGGGAACCAGCAACTGGTTACTCAAATTCTTCAAAATAACTTATGTTTAACAGAAGAAAGAAACTCGTTCAGCTTTAAAAACTACTTGACAGTGAGTAAGTGATCCCAACTATCTTTTCAAGAATTTCATATAAATTTTAACAATGGTACAAGAAAATTATAAATCATCATTGATCTGAACCAAACTCTTTTTAATTAGCTTATTTTTTGTAAGAACAAAATATCTGAGCCGTACGGTCCATGTTAAATCTAGATACAGTATGCTTTAGTTTGACAAAAATATTGTGCATTTCTAGAATTTCGTCAATTTAAAAAGTTGACTTTGATTTTCAAGAGTTCACACTTAGCTGATGATTTATCGTAAGCTTGTTTGGCATTCTGTCCCGGAGAGGGTCCTCAAGCTCAAACAAAGTGCCTGTTTTGCTTAGACTATTAAATATAGTGTATGTCTTTGGATGTTGGGAGGAAACCGGAGAACCCGGGGGAAACCCACGGGGAAAACATACAAACTCCGCACAGAACCATCCCCCGACTCGATGAGGACCAGGGCTGGCCATGTTCTTGCTGTGGGGCAAACAGTGCTAACCACTGGGCCGCCGTGCCACCCAATCTATGAAATAAAAGTAGGAGGAGGAGGAAGGGGGATTTCTTCCAGATGAAGATAATGTGAGACTATGGTTATTTATAGTAACTTAGAAATCATATGATTGGGAGATCATGATTAGCTAATGCGAGACCGGCTGTGGTAATTCATAAGCACGCGATCCTCTCGAAATTAGTGTATAAATAAAGTTCACGTAGCTTAGATTATAAAATCATTACATTTTCTTTTCTTAGTTGGGTTGTAATCAGCTTTTACAATTTTATGAGCATGGCAACATAACAGCTAATGCCTAGTTCACGCTACAGGATTTTTGAGCCCGATAGCAATTTAAGAGCACGTAGACAGCTTAGGCTGTGATCGGGGGAAAATTTGCAGGTGCTCTGCACTCAGTGGTCTTTATGTGTAAACTATTGTAAGATGCATCAAAGAGAGTTGCTGAAGCGTCACCAACACCTCGGAGACAGAAATCTAATATCTAGCATGTTAAATATTCCAGAATATTCCAGGGTCAGTGACGAGTGGCAGCCAATGGAGAGAGCAAGTCATAAGCTAAATAGTCGTTGTGTTCAGGAGCTGAACAGAATTGTCTGTGATTGGCCAGAATAGTCATCAATGCACTCGGTTCACCCTGCATTTACACTGACACGTGAGAATTAGGGCTGTCAAAAAATTTATCGTGATTAATCACATCCAAAATAAAAGTTTAACATAATATTTGTGTGTGTACTGTGTATATTTTATTATGAATATATAAATACACACATGCATATACTTGATAAAATGTTGGTTTATATTTAGATATATAAAAAATATATGTGTATGATACAAATTTTACATTTGAATATGATGTAACTACTTTGATGTAACTTTTTTATATATAGTTTTGGCTTCTATGAATGTGTTTATCACATATACATAATAAACATATATAACACACACACATATTATGTCAAAACAAACTTTTATTTTGGATGTGATTAATCACGATTAATTCTTGGACAGCCCTAGTGAGAATATATGAGCGATCCATCCACTGACACATCAGCTGACTGACGATGCTTTCAAACACTTCATTGAATGCTTTGAGAGAGATTTCAAATGCTGTGTATCAGTGTTGTCATCATCACACACGCAGTGTGCAGTTCTTTCTGACGGCTCCACCCTCAACATTTCATTGGCTGTGGTTTGTCAGATCATGTAGTCTGTGACCCCCTTCTTGTGGATAATTTATGTAGTGTCAGGAAGTGTGAACACCACAGTGATTTAAAGACCTCCAAATCAAGTCACATAGTCAAAATGGCATAGCAATGTTTAAAGTCATGGGGCCCTATCATACATCCAGTGCAATATGGCACAAGATGTGTTTGGAGCAAATTGTTGCTATTTTCAGACCAGTGCAACAGTAGTTTTCACGTTTTTTAACCATACTTTTTTATTGATCATTTATTAGTTTGCTGGAAATTAAAACTGAATTTAGAAATATTTAAAAAAAAAAATCTTTGCACTCAACAAATGAAATTAAATATACAGGCTAATGGATGTCTTCAGTGGAGTGTGTACAACACAATCTCCTTTTCCACAAATGTAAAGGAGTAAAGTTAAGAGTAAAAATTAAAAAAAGAGACTCGTTCCTTATCCTCGCACTGCAGATGGTCTGTTTAACTGTTTTCTCTCTACAGAAGTACTCAGTTTTTCCATTTACAAAGTCCGCCCTGTAAATAGCAAATGCGCTATGGTGCGACACCATTGACTTTTAAAGGGAATGGGAGCTGAGACTGATTGGTCTAATCCACTGTAAACACACCCATACATTTTTAAAACAGCTTTACAGCTCCAACTATACATGAGTTTTATCAGAATTGTTTTGTACTATATGACCTTATAAAACTTACAACCTTCACTTCTCTTGGCCCCTGTTTACCTCTATTGTTAATGCTGCAACAGTAACCTTGAATTTTGTGTTATATAAAAAAGAAGAATAAACTTTTTTTTCTGGTTATCAGCATAATGCAACCCACTTTTACTAAGACTTAACCAGGGTTTTATGAGGCAGCCATCTTGCCTGACACTTGCTGTCAACAAAAATCAGGCAGGCAGCCACAGGTACAAACAGACCCAGAGTGATACTCGAGCACCTGTCAGTTTTGGCTTCTTACTAGATGTGTGGCATAATATACATATTTATTTTTCAATTTAATTTAGCCCATGTTGTCAGATTGTTATTAAAGTATGTTCAACGTGATTTACGTTCAAGCATGTGCTAATTTTGTATGTACTCTAATTTTTTTGATTTTTTATAAATATACTGTATAAAATATGTTTCTATTTGTTAATTTTCATTTTCAGATTATAAGAATGAATTAATGTGAAAAGTTGTTGCTTTTGCTTAAAAGGTACAATCAGGATGACACCACCTCAACATCATTTTAAGCCATGAAAAACCCTGTTAACTTGTACTGAAGTCAGTGAAGTCGGAACAATCCTTTAAAAGAATATTCCATTAAGTCCTCTGAGCTGTGACAGAGCAACCTCCAAGCCATAAAAATTTCCTATGGAAGTCTGTCAATGGATGTACCCCAACAAACACCATATTTTTATCAATCTGCGAAGCATCAGAAAACAGCTCCGTCCAAAAACAATGGAGCCTCTCTCCATGAATCCATGATAAATTAATGCCTCCTCCTTGAGGTACAAAATGAAAAGAGCTGAAAAAACTCATCCATCTCATCAAACACATAGCCGCATCCCGCTCAGGAGACAGAAAAAACCTTGCAAAGGTGAGGAGCTTAATTTGAATCACATCCCAAAACCCAGTGGGAGGGAGGAGAGAGTAGAGCACCAAAGAGTAAAAGTGACAGTGGCAGCAGCAAGCCATATTGCCCGGCGTTGGAAACCACATCTGTGGAGGCCCCTGAGATTTAATTTTGGATGCTCATGGGGAGCCGGTTTCTGTCTGTCTCACTCAGGGAAAAGTGAAGGAGGGAATCCCTACAAACCCCACCCTACCATCCGCCCGCCCCCACAAGACATCATGTCAGATTAATTTGAACTCAGGATGAGTTTGGCTAGCTCTAGTTACAGATTCTCTGGACTCCACAGCTCCGATTTCATCAAGTGCACAGATAAAATGTCGGTTTACATTGGAACAAGAGAGGGATTTATAATCAATAGCCTGAGAAAGAGAGACAGAAAAAAAAAAACATTCACGCCTGTCCGATAAGCAAGGGTAATTTACGGCTGATTTCAAGCCTCGATGTTAACAGAGTGCGAAATAACAGTTCGCCCTTGTTCCCTTTTCACTAAGGTACTTATTTAGATGAGCAATCAAGCCCAGCGGTCGAGAGACAAAGACATCATTCCACCACATATCACTTGAGATGGGGGGGGGGGGGGGGGGCGAAATACAACTTGACCAAAAGGCAACAAATTAAGACGGAAACTCAACAGGCGTTACAATCACACCAAGCTAGTACATGAGGGCAGTGAGCTTACTGGAATCAAACTAAAAATCAGATGAATAAATACAGCTATGGAGTCTCTGTTGGTATTGAAAAGGAAGTGTGGAGTTATTAATTTACAGTGATCAGAGCGCATCTGGGTCTGGGCAAGATACTTCAGGGGGTGGAGAAGAGACCGGCGGGAGAGACTGTGTGGAACGATGCTGGCTGCCAGGCAGCCTAGTGCAGGACCATTAGACAGAAAATGTCTGTTGCGCATTGGGAGAGATAGTATTTAAATATCATGTCACTCTGTCACAGTTTACAGCAGGGGGTCTGTGTGTTTTCACAGCCAAATAAAGGAGGAACAAGATATTGATGCGCAAGAGAAGAAAGTGGAACTACTGGTTGAATTTTATGATATATTGAAAAAGAGGGTTGTTGGGTTTTTTTGCTCATAATTTTTAATTTTCATTTTTAGTTCAGCAATCAGGGGTTTAATTAAGTGTTATGAAACATGGTGAAAGGAACTTTCCGTGGTAATCATAATGTTGTCACTGAGAGTGTAATGTGAAATGATGAAATGCTTAAGCTATTTGGAATTGTGGCTACGTTGCACCATTGACTTCCTGTCGCATGCCTTTGAGGTCGACCTTGCGGAAGAGCTGAAACCCTGCTTTGACATGAAGTTGGATCGAATATATTGTTTTCTGAGAGTATCCTGGGAGTGTGAGCAGCACTACAATTGTCTGGGGACAAGAGTTTATAAACAAAGGTAAAAATAAAAGGTAAGGTGAAACTGTGTCTAGAATTGTCATTGAGACTTTGGCTTCCGTTATATAAATGCTACACGTGCAAAATGAACGCTTCCAAAAGACTTTAGTGCATCATCTTGAACATATATACTGACTTAACTTCATTTATTCTCATTAGCTGCAAATGGACGTCTGCTCGCTTTGGTGCATCGTAATGCAAAAATCCTATAAAAGAAAGACAAATCTCCTCAATTTCACAGTGGGCCAATATAGGTAAAAATACATCACAGACATAAATAAATGTCTCACACGCAAGCGTATGCCTTTGTGTGCTTCAAAGCAAGCAGTTTTGCTGTTTCAGCGTCTTCGTCTGTATAATACATTGACTTTTTTAAAAAGTAAAATGCCTGCTATTTTCAGATTCAGCCAGTGTAAGTTGTTTCTCCCAGTGATCTCAGCACTGAGCAGTGAGAAGACAACATCAACAAATACAAACCGTCAAGGAGAAGAACAGCAAAAGCAAGACTCAGAGCTGCTGAAAATCATTAGCACTCCAGTTCTCCAAGAAGCTACACTGTCAAGATTTTAAGTCTCACTTTGCATAGTGATGTTGACAAATCCTATGGTATCATGGGAAAAACAACCCTGACTGCTAGCATCCTCTTCATTTAGATTCAATTCCTGTTTTATGTGCCTTTGAGCTTCAGAGAGCGGGAACAGAAAGCTGTAGGGATTATTTAAACTGTACCATGGTAAAAGGGTCTGACGAGGCTAATGACTCTGATTATTAAAGTCATTTGCCAATCTCACCCCTCTTGTTAAATAACAGATCCAGGAATATTCAGGGTCTGTGCGGATTTTGGGAGCCCATTTTCGGACACCTGTTGAGACATGTTTTGCAGAATTAAATTGCTTCTATATCTCTTTTCAGACATTTCATTAAGTTTAAAGAGCAAGGTGAGTGCTTGGCTATGAAAAAAAATCTATTGTCTGACTGATATTAACATACTACTGGAGGTAAATGTACACTCTAAAAAAAAAAGGTTCTTCAGTGGTTCTTCAGAAGTTCTTTGCGATATTTGAGGTGCTATTTAGCACTTTTACTGTGTAAAGAACCTTTAAAGCACCATAAAGGTTCTTCAGTGGTTCTTCAGTGGTTCTTTAAGGTGGTCAGGGTGCTATATAGCACTTTTACTGTGTAAAGAACATTTAAAGCACCATAAAGGTTTTTCAGTGGTTCTCTGGGGTGTTTAAAGTGCTATATAGCACCACTACTACTGGTAAGCACTTGTTCTTATAGCTAATTCTCATAACTCTTATGCCAGTTTTATTTGCTGAAAGGGTAAAGTAACATTATGAGCACCTTAAAATATAGGTGCTATATAGCACCATTTGACAAAAGTACTATATAGCACCTATTTTTTTAAGGTGCTGTATAGCACCAAAAAAGGTTCCCCCCTCGTTACGACCAAAGAACCAGTTTTGGTGCTATTTAGCACCTTTTTTTTTTAGAGTGTAGGTGTGTTCTGTTAAAGCATAATTGAAATACGCATTCACACCCTAATCCAGCACGGCCGACAATTAGTTTAAAATAATCAAGTCAAAATGACCTTAAAAATTCCTAATTCGGTACAGAATGTCCTACTACAGACCTAGATGTTGCCCTACTGCAATTGCTACATAGCGTTAGATAATATAGTCAATTTTCAACTGCTCTGAAGTCTTGTGAAAATATCAGCCAGTCTCAATCTTGTACGTAGGGTGATGTAACATAGTTCTGATGCATAGACATGACAGGGCTGGACGTAGGAGGTGGCTCCTCAGAACAGCTGGGCTCTGGCAAGCACCGAATCCCGTAGGGAGGGGGCTTGAAAGGCGAGGGGAAAACAGGACGCAATTTGGCTTCGCTCTCGCTTTCTCCCTGGGATGTGCCTTTTCAAGACCTCTAGGCCGGCTTCCTGTTGGGCAGTCATCCCAAAATGCCCTCAAGCTGTGCTGCTTCAACTGAAGCAAGTGAAGGGTTCTTTATTTGTGTATGTGTGTGTTTATGTGATCTGTGGTTATGTTGTTGGAGTCAACAACTGTAACCTGGAGAGGACTTTGAAGCAGTAGAAATCTCAGAGAAAGCCCAAATTGTTCCCCCTTCCTCTAGTCAAACCAGAACCTTCCTGCCACCTTCAAACCTGTCAGATGAGCCTTTAGGTGGCTCCTACAAAAAAAAAAAGAAGAGCTGCCTTTCCCATGGGAAACCGTCTCAGACTGTCAAACCAACCTTCATGTTTCAGACAGGTCACCAGCTCAACTTCAACATTTAGGTAGGAGGTAGCTGACGGCTTTGTAAAGAGTTGTCAAATACGTTGAGTACCCTATATAAAACCTGTACACTGAAATCCAGGTGAGTATGATCAGAGAAACACGAAGAATAGCAGCCACACCAAAAGTAATCGAACCTACGACACAAATATATCACTCACAGCAATCAAAGAGTCTGATCTATGCAGCAATGTAAAAACTCATTGAGCAATAGAAATAAAAAAGCCCATTCTTCCTAATAAGCCAGAGACATGCAAATTCCTTCAATCTTGAATGCCCAGTAACAAGTGGCACACAAAAGAAAGCAATCTGAGCTACAAGAAAGAAGGCACCTCAATTACTAAACTCAGCATACTGGCTCTGATATTAAAGACCTAATGAAAAACATTAAATACTGTGACCTGGTTTAATATTATACACTTCTGAAAGAAACTATATTCTTCTGAGTTCCAGAAATGACACAATTTACATGTATTGTATGAAGGGGGAAAATACGTTCAAACCCTTGAAATGTCGGCGTATTATTAGGCTACACTTGCGGCTACACATAACATGACGAAAACTGATTAATCATTTGATCGCAACTCAAATAACACACACAGAGAGAGAGAAGCGAATGACTGCATTCAAACTGCAGTGTTTTCAGAGAAACGTTAAAATTTAAAGAGGAAATACATATCTGACTATTTAATAAAATTCGCTCGACCACTTGTCACACTGGAAGATGGAATGGCTATACATACGTGCTGTCCTCCGTGGACTGCTCCTCTCCCTGAGGAAGCATACTCTGCTTGTCAGTGAGGTAAAGTTGAGACCCTATTCGCGAGCCCGTAGGGTAAAAGTCACTACTATTCTATATGTGTTTAGGATGTCTAGGTGATGGTCGGGTTAGAGAGAGAGACACCTTGCGTTATGTGCACGCGCATCAATGACAGAGGGGTCAAACCCCTCGCGCACCGGCCGGTTGTCTCCTATCCATCAAAGTGCAAATGCGCGCGAGACACAGGAGCGTTCAGGCGCTGACGCAGAAGCGTGTCTCGCTTTTACAGGTTTGAAGGACAAAAATCCGTTGAGGACTTCACCAAACACCCCACAAGAGAGAGAAAAAACAGCACACTCACTGTTTTTCAGGATCCAGACACTCTGTTCTCCCTGCGGCACTTCGTCACTTGTATATCCATTCCACAGCTGTCCATTTCCACGACGTTTCCACCCGGTATGTTTCTCTGAGGTAAAAAAAAGGGGGAAATTGTACGTACACACAGTCTCGACCTCTCTTTACTCAGCCTGCCTACATGTTGCTGACTAGCTCTCTCCCACCCTCCTTACCTCCCCCTCCTCTCTGTTTCTCACTCACTCAGTCTCTCTCTCCAGTTATTTTGTTAAAATTCAGTATATACGCCCCGTCACCTAGCAACCCCTCTCTCTCTCTCTTCATCACTCGGGCGACACGTGTTGAATGCTAAACTTGCCGTTGTGGACGGTTGCAGGAATATTTTAAAAGCGCATGTACACGCGCCGGTGGCGTATCACTATGCAATCAAGATAGTTGTCATAGCCCGCTTCCTCACACGCCTCCTCCCGTCCTTTAACCACAACCGGGAAACGTTCCCGCTTTTTTTCCCCCTAAAGACCCCTGCGACGCAACTTGGCGTCTTGCCACCTAAAAGGAGATATATAGAACATTAGATAATTACTGCCAATTATCCTTTAACGCGGGATTGTGTGCTCTTTCTGTCATTGCGCTCCCCATAGTCATTTTTACAAAGCGTTCATTCTTTTAGTTATCCAAATGAGGGTTGTCTGGCGCAAGGAGAAAAGGTGAGTTATATTGATAGCATAGCAAACTCTTTTTCTGTTTTAATCCTACTCCTCTCTGCTAGCCGGTCATTTTGTTGTCCTCTGCTGGACACCAGGGTGTTGAATGCTGCAGAGAACGTGAGTGTTCAGCAGTCCGTCGTCCTCTCCGAAGGTAATCACTTTTTGCAGTATATGTGGACGGACTGGGAAATGCAGACTGAGGAGGGAGGAAGATGATGTGTATGTTTACACTTTGAATAGTAAAGTGTCCGTTTGCTGAACTAAATTTGTCCACGCCCCACAGGAAGTTAAAATATAAGGCGGAAAGAGAAGCTGATTGAATAATAAACATCAATAACTGTGTTTCAAATAACCTTCAGATTGTGCAAATTGAAATGGGAAATTGCCAAATACAAACATATAATTTTGGCAAATACTCGGTTATAGTGCAAAACGTTTTGAGCTCATGGATAAATAGATAAATAGAGAATATTTAGCAAAATTGTAATGGAGACTGGATTTTTCCCTCACATCTACAGGTTACCTGGCGTACATAGCAGTTACAAAACTAGTGTTTAAATTATACATTAATTAACAGGGGTAAGTATTTCAGTAGTTTGTCTTATGCATGCTTCAGTGAACCAAATTCATAAATTTGATTAAATTATTCATTCATTCATTTTCTTTTCGGCTTAGTCCCTTTATTAATCTGGGGTCGCCACAGCGGAATGAACCGCCAACTTATCCAGCACGTTTTATGCAGCGGATGTCCTTTCTCCATACACACTCATTCACACACATACACAACGGACAATTTAGCTTACCTAATTCACCTGTACCGCATGTCTTTGGACTGTGGGGGAAACCGGGAGCACCCGGAGGAAACCCACTCAAATGCAGGGAGAACTTGCAAACTCCACACAGAAACGCCAACTGACCCAGCCGAGGCTCGAACCAGCGACCTTATTGCTGTGAGGCGACAGCACTACAGTACCTACTGCGCCACTGCATCGCCTGATTAAATTATATCCAATTTATTAAATAAATGAGCAATTCTATGCAAATGACAACCTTGCTACAAAAAAATTAAGTTGTCATCAAAATAGCAAAACCCTTCTAATCTTTTTTTGTGTATCCTTGTATTTTACAGTGCTGTACAAATACTCAAAAATGTCTCGGTCAATGTTTTCAAACAATTACATTTGATTTACCAAAATCTCACAAGTGGAAATTTCACATCCGTCACATCCATAACAGAAAAGTGTCACATCCATAATTAAAATAAAACCAACCATTTTTGTTCTATAGAGAGCTGACACTTATCCTTGTGATTATCATTTTTTTTCTTTTGGATTGTGCAGTTTAATCCACAGAATTTCTACAAAGTGTACACTGTAAATTCGCAGACTTTTTTCATCACATCCATAATGCATGTTTATTTTCCTCATTCAAAGTATAAAAATTTATTTCAATTTGAATTTTTCTGATCCCGTAATTCTGTGTATAGTTGTTTTGGAAAATGTAAACAGATGTTTAAATATAATGTTAACATAAACCTTATCTGTGCATTCATGTTTTGAGTTTTTACTGAAAATGTCACATCCATAACGCTGGAATTGCTCAAATGTATTTTAGCTTTCTCTGTTGGGCTATTTCAACAAACATGTTCTCTAAAACACAACCTATTAGCAAATCAGTAATGTTAAACTTAGAAATAATTTTATGGAAAACTTCCACATTTCGTTAATTTATAGTATGACACAATGTCCTAACTACTGTACATGCGACACAGTGCAGCGACACATGCGCTTGACATTTCTATAAAAAAAAAAAACAGTTTCTATTTCCACGACGTCGCAGAAAAACATGCAATTATCACCACAGGTAGGCCTACAGATTATGTGCTTTATTCAATGTTGAATGCTACAACTGTGAGTGAGTTTAAATACCATTTTACTTGGCATTTATTGCCATACTACTGAAATCAGCGGCAGATAGTTTACCTCAGACCTTGAAAATAAAATAACTAACAAACGGTTTGAAAACGAAAGTCAGATCTGTGACTCAGTGCAAACCAACAACATCAGTTATGTAGCCTATGTACTTTTATGAAACATGTATTAATTAGATTAGAACACTTGCCATCTCATTGGGAGTGCAGTTGCTGATATTTAAATCAATGACTGATATTTAAATGTATCTGTTGTGACGCCTCACGTTTGGTGCAGACAGCCAAATTGCTTGTTGCTGGATGCTTGTCGCAGCACATATTGTTGGGACATAGTGTTATACACCAGTGTTCTGAAGTACAAACACTACACATCATACCTTTGTTACATTTACAAAAATACAACCATAAACACGTTGATGTAATGAAACAAAGGTCATGTAATGAAACAAAGCTCATCACTAACATCTTTTCCCACAAGCAGAGCAGCATACTAAAATAAAGAAGACGCTCAGTGTCATTCACACAGCTGTTAAACACTATCATGGCAACACACATCAAATTAAATTAATGCAATAATATTTATCAACATTAAATGTAACGTACTACTCTAATGTACATAACCCATGAGAAAAATATAGTAATGTCAATAAAAAAGGCATAATAAGGGAATTCTGAGAAAGGCAGTTTACAGTAAACTTACTGCTAACAGTTGCAAATTTGACTAGCGTTTTTATAGTTTATTACCATTGAAATTAGAGCTGTGCAATTTTGGGAAAATATCTAATTGAGATTTTTTTGACAGATATTGCGATTTGATTTGCAATTTAATTTTGTAGTTAAGATTCAGCTCTATAATCTGTAAGTCATGGCAACAATTCTGTGACAGCTCTTAAAATGACCAGTTTTTGTTCGGTGTCTGTGATTTTGAAACCAAAATATTCCCATATTACCAATGCTATTTTTAAAATATTTATTTGTCTATTAATTCCTCTGAAGCAGCATACGTCATTATCCCACTTGTCCGCGCTTTCCTGTTTGTTTGTTTTTTAAAGATTTTTTTATTGTGGGCGTTCCACATAGTTCAGTTGTGCAATTCTGACTGGGCAGAACGAAAGTGTGCTCACTCAACTGGCTAGTAAGACTGTCACACACAGACGGCAGTAGGGCTGTGCAATTATCACAATCACAAATAAATCGTGATTTAAGCACATGCAATTTTAAATCGTGTAAGGGTGCAATTTTATCTATTAATTTATTTAGATTTTTGTTCACATTCTTGTGCGTATGATTTTAATATGTCAACCAATCAGAGCTGACGCAGCACACTGAGTGATTACAGCTAAGCTAAGCAGGAGAAAGATGTTATCCAATCAGAGCTCACTCCGTGCACAACGAAGTTGAGCGGGAGAACCGAATAGGTGGTTTTGATTTACGTTAGTTTTTAGTTTTTGTTATGACTGCAATTGAGGTTAGTCAATCTTTATTTTTTCATGTTGTATGTTTTTAAGACAATTGATTAGGTTGTTTGAAAAAGCAAAAATGAAAAGAAAGAAAAGAAAAAGAAAAAAAAACTAAATTGCAATCCCAATATTTGTTCAATTTTTTTTTTTTTTAAATTCGCAATATGATTATTTTGCCGATATTGCACAGACAGCCGTCACGCATTTGCTCTGGGAGGGGAAAATTAAATAATATTTCATATTGCATTCTCTTGCAATTAATAAATCGCAACGTTTCAAATTGCTATTCGATTGAAATAATAGTCATGTATACAGTAATGGCAAAATTGTAAAAGTTTTTATTCCTGATTTTTGTAGTGATAAATGGATGATCATGAATGATCACTCTTTCTGTTTAACTTTAAATCTGTGTGAAATGGAAGTTGCTATACTTTTATTTACTTAAACTTACTTTAAGTTCCATGTGCGAGCATAGGTTCTATTAAAATGCACACTATGACTGATGGGTCGTCTAATTTTACTGTAGTTTTACAGGCTATATACACATAAACCCTCATTATTTGCAAGAACGTGTGTCTGTTGGACAATTAAAGTGTCCGGTTGGCTGGTGTCGATTCTGTCGATTTGTCCGACTTTGTCAGATTGTCCTACCTCCCATTCAAAAAGTAGGTAGCGCATTTTGATGATGCAATACCCATCAGATTTTGCTACAAGTGTAAATTTTAATGTGGAGTAGTATGATATGAAGTTGTAATATAGCCCTAACCTACCTAATCCCTAACCCCAACCTCTGGAGTGAACATTTTCCTGTATAGTCTGCTGGCCACAGTCATGCATTCAGGAGGGTTCAATCTTTATTTAGGAGTGTCAACCCCTTATTTCAAACTGCAGTTTCACATCCAGATGGACCAGATCTAAATAGTCAATAGTCTCTAATAAACTTGATAATTAACAATTTTATAAAAGTGTGATTTTGATGACCTAACCTGTCAACGTTGCTCTCAGCAGCATGGACAGCATCTGGATGTTTGTTATTAGTATGTAGCTGTAAAGGTATCCAACTTAGATACCTCAATTCACACTGCATAAACAAATGCTAAAAAAAAACACAGACAGTCACCAAATGACAGCACATCACTTCTCAGAAATTCTATGTCACGACGAGCACCAATTCAGCATTTTCAATTGGCAAAAATGAGCTCTAACAGATGCCAACAGGTACCGACTGGGGTCACAAGCTGATCCGACAAAAGCTGACGAAGTGTCTGTTGCCATCTGTCTGTGTTCGTCAGTGCAGTGTGAACTGCCCTTAGGCAAAAAAACTAAAAAGAACTTTGACATGAGTATATCCGGGCATTGAATCAGACGGTCCCTTGAATATCACATGTGCGAGACTGTGAGAAATATGTTTCTGGCTGGTTTCTGGCTAATCAATCAATTAATCAATCCATCCATCCATCTATCTATCATCTGTCTGTCTACATTCAAACTGCCAAACATCAATTATCCTTTATTTTAGTGAATACTCCCTTATATCACAAAAAAAGTTTTAGGCTCACATAAGGTGGTTTTTCAGACTAAAAATAAAAAAAATAAATAAAATAAAATATTGGATCAAATCAATTAGTCTATCAACCAATCAACAAATCAATCCCTCCACCCATCCATCTGCTAGCCTGTTTGTGTGCCTTCAAATTGACAAATGAAAAATACTATCATGCATAGGTATGGGCCGGATCTAAGATTCTGATAGTATCATAACCTTGGATAAAAATATCACGGTTTCACGATATCACAGTATCATGATTACTTGCCAAAAATATGTTATGCGATATCCTTCTACATAAACTGCTGATTTGACTTTAAAATAATTATAATCTCACTTCAAAATCTCTTAAAGCTTGATTTTGTGGTATAATTAATGAGTATTTTTCTAATTTTGCGGATTTGCCATCTGCCATTAAGAGTCCTCATTGGTTTCCTGTGCAGCACATGCGAGTTACTATAGTACTGTAATTACAAACGTTTGGGAGAAGTTTGTTCATTTTGAACAAAACTGACTGGAACTACCTATGCGTTTCAACGAAAATAATGCACATCCTCCAGCCAATCCGAATCAAGAATTTCAACAGACCATAGAATCATTTATTTTTAAGAAACATTTGAAATATTTTGGAACAGTAATCACGTCAGGCTAAATAATTATAATAAATCACTAACTTCTGTTGTCTTCATTAGGTTAAAAAAACCTGTTTTTTTTTCTTTGGATATAAAATGTAAGCCATTGCAGTGTTCAGGTCCATAGCATATTTGGATGTTGGTTTATAAGCAATTTGTTTTCAAATGTTTCCTGAATCGTGGGTTGACCAGTAGCTTTTGATGTTAAGAGTTTTTTTTATGCTGGAGATACTGTTACCCTAAAAAACAAAATAAAATAGTCACAAAACTTCCGTGAACTCGACATACCAAAAAGTTGTTTTCTCGTGATAACGACATAATTTTCTCGTGATCTCGACATAAAATGTTATGTCGTGACCACTTATCACGACTTATTTTTTGTTTTTATTTATGTATTTATTATTGTTATTATTATTATTATTATTATTATTATTATTATTATTATTATTATTATTATT
>CAIGQQ010009766.1:497540-516558 GCA_903798035.1 Danio albolineatus
TTATTATTATTATTATTATTATTATTATTATTATTATTATTATTATTGTTGTTGTTGTTGTTGTTGTTGTTGTTGTTGTTGTTAATAATAATAATATCTGGCCAATGTCTGGCCAGGGAGAGAATAGCCTAGCTGCAGACGCGCATTCTTGCAACATGTTAAAGGCGTTCAAAACAGCGATAATATGAACGCAAATGCTCGTGCGCATTATTAATGTACATTCATGATTATATTCATGTATGACTCTATATATCATTATTTGCAACAATATTCCCTCATCTGTTATCATTTTAAAGCAACTCCATATGGCGCAATTTTAAAGTAATTGTAAATAACTTGCGGAAAGGATTAAAGCAAAAGCAGGATCTTCATCATTTTTCCTAATTTAACTCATAGCCTACATGCAGCAACTTATTTTGCGCCATAGTATGGAGTTGCTTTAATATTATATTTAATATTTAATATTATAATAATAAATACATAAATAAATAAAAACAAAAAATAAGTCATGATCACGACATAACTTTTTGTTATGTCGAGATCACAAGAAAATTGTTGTTATCAAGAGAAAACAACTTTTTGTTATGTCGAGGTCACGAGAAAATTAGTTGTTATGTCGAGATCACGAGATAATTAAGTCATGATCACGACATAACAAGAGAGAAAAATTAATTTAATGCATGGCCTCTTAGGTCTTCCGTACAAAACCCCTTTAAAATCAACTTAAATATGCCGGAGGAATGGTATAACAGAAAATTTTAGCAGTTTTAAAACCTTGACTTTTTCAAACCGCGATAAACCTTGAAACCGTTTATCATTCCATGGCTAATCATAAACCTTTCCTTTAAAAAAAATAATATGAATATTAAATGACTACTTTTTTTGCATCTTAATTCATATAGAAGTTGTCTCCAGTTTCTATTCAGATATTAAATCAGTTTCAAAGCCTTTGTCTCTTCACTTCTGAATGACACACAACCCCTTGTGGGTGTGTGCGCGTGTGAGCAAGCAAGCGAGAAAAAGACACAAGGGCCAAGAGGTGTGTATCTATGTGTAATACTGGTGTGACAGATTGACAGTGTGAGTATATGTGTGCACAAGTGTGACTGAGAGAAGGACTGCAGGTGTGCTTGTGTGTATTCTGAAACGCTGTGCGCTAATACAGTATATATCTGACGGTCTGTATTTGTCCACGAACACTCAGTAGTCTTCAGTTTCTTTTAAATATTAAAAATAGCTCTAATTAATTTAAAAGCACAGGACCCGCATCCCATTTTTCATGGTCTAACCAGTAATTGGAGGACAGGCCAGTGACCTCTGTTGGCAGTTGCAGTAAGACGAACTTTGAAAATATTTATATACATTGGATACTGAGCCCAATCCCTGTCAGCAGACGGACTCATAAATCAGTGAATACTCGTACAGTCAGCCCAGAATACAGTTCTAAGATGAAATCCCTCGTGCAGCGCCAGGGAAGGGGATTAAGCAGGAAGAACTGTGTAGAACTAATGTGAATATTATGAAAATCGCGCACTACTTCCATAAAATTTAAATGCAGAGCTTTTCTCACATCTTCCTTGTCATATTTTTTGGCTTGTACCAGACTCAAGTGAATACGTTTTGCTGTACCGTCCAGTAAGCTGCTCTCCGCAATAATTATGAATCATTCATGCCATGTTTAAATCATTGTTTATAGACATACAAACTGAAATTTAAGGCATGAAAGGCTCTTTTAATATTTTGCTTTTGAACATCTGTCATTTTGTGTGTATCTGTTCATCTCTGAAGTTTAAGTCGTTACTTAAAGGGCACCTTTGATGAAAAATCTACTTTTTAAGCTGTTTGGACAGACATATGTGGAGGTATAGTGTATAGACCGTCATATTGGGGTGATATAAACACACCTAGTCCTTTTTTTCAATTTAACAACATAAAAACGGTGGACCAATTGGAGCAGTTTTGAGACCGACCGCAACTTGACGTAGGAGTGCGCTCCCCCCGCCCACCCATATTGATTGACAGGCGTGCATTACCATACCCTCAGTTTGTTGTTTCACGTCCGCCATTTTCTTAGTGTGAGTTGAAGCGATGCCACCAAAGGAACACCCTTGCGCTGTTTTTGAATGCAAGGCTCAACACAAGAGCCTTCATCGTCTTCCTGGAAATGAGCAACAGAGGCTTAAGTGGCTGCGTTTTATCTTTAACGATCAGGTGGCTGAAAACGTGCCTAAACTGTCGTATGTTTGCGCTAACCATTTTAGCGCAGACTGCTTTGAGAATGCGGGACAGTTCCACTCGGGATTCGCGAATAAATTGTTTTTGAAAAATGGATCAGTTCCAACAATCCGCGATCCTTTTTGCATATAAATCATACCAATGCAGTGTTTATCTAAGTGGAAATCTTTATGTCTTGTCTGTATTTGTTTGCAGAACTCTGATATGGCGAACTTTATCAAACGCATTACGGATGATGCATGCATCGTTACATAGCGGCTGTAAAACTGGACAAAGACATAAATGATTTTGTAACTACAACTCTGACACATTCTGGCTCATTCGGATTATTGATTCCTCAACAGTCGTCTCTGCTTGTTCTGTGTCCGAGTCTGGGTCGTACATGTACAGCTGAATGCTGGTCCTATTACTCATGTTGCTTCTCTCTGTCTGCCTGTCTGTTGCCGTACACAAAGCAGGGGCGCTCTTGGCTCTGCCCCCTTGTTAAGATTGGCGGGAAGTTGAAACTAATTTTCATGTGAAGCAACACACCCCTAAAACAGCGACCGTGTACACACTTTTTAGTGTAATTTGAGTTAATTGTAATTAGTGTAATTAGTGTTTAATCTGAATTATGTTTTGATCTGAACCTAGACTGGCACACTCAACCATAGTAGTGATATAAACCATAGTAGTGATATAAAATCTTAAAAAAAGGGTTCATGTATGTGCCCTTTAAATCCAACAGCAAAATCAGCACCTTTCCAGGATTACAGCAGAGAACTCATCTTATCAGCAGTCTTACATTGAAGCCAAGTTTAAGAACGCAAAGTATTAAAGTTTTTCACCTGCTGCTAAGTTACTGTATACGGTACACTCGCCGGCCACATTATTAGGTACGCCTTACTAGTACCGTGTTGGACCCCCTTTTGCCTTCAGAACAGCTTTAATCCTTTGTTGCATAGATTAAAAAAGGTACTGAAAATATTCCTCAGAGATTTTGCTCCATATTGACATGTTAGCATCATGCAGTTGCTGCAGATTTGTCGGCTGCACATCTATAATGCGAATCTCCCATTCCACCACATCCTAAAGGTGCTCTATTGGATTTAGGTCTGGTGACTGTGGAGGCCAGTTGAGTACAGTGAACTCATTGTCATGTTCAAGAAACCAGTCTGAGATGATTCGCGCTTTATGACATGGTATGTTATCCTGCTGGAAGTAGCAATCAGAAGATAGGGACAACAATACTCAGGTAGACTGTGGTGTTTTACACAATGCTCAATTGGTAATAACGGGCCTAAAGTGTGCCAAGAAAATATCTCCCACACCATTACACTACCACCTGCCTAAAGTGTTGATACAGAGCAGGATGGATGCATGCTTTTATGTTGTTCATGCCAAATTCTGACCCAACCATCTGAAGTTTGCAGCAGATATCAAGACTCATCAGGCCAGGCAACGTTTTTCCAATGTTCTATTGACTGATTAGAAATTTGCGTTAAACAAGCAGTTAGACAGGTGTACCTAATGAAGTGGCCAGCAAGTGCACGTACAGACGGAGTAAAAGGAAATTAATCCCAATCAGCACTGTCTTTTGATGCATGCAGTCTTTGAGGTTGGCTACAAAAATAGATCAAGAATTCAGCTGAACGTCTAAAGGAATGCTTTGCTTAAATATGATTCCTTTTGTTCTGTGCAACACAAAAGATGTTTTGTAGAATGACAAAAACCACAGTAATCATGACATGATAATTGTTTTAAACAACAGAAACAAACAAAATCAGTTTTTAGCAAACCAGTGTTTAAAAAGAAAAATATTATACCTTTGTAGGAAGGCGCCACGGTGGCGTAGTGGGTAGCAAGTTCACCTCACAACAAGAAGGTCGCTGGTTCGAGTCTCAGCTGGGTCAGTTGGCATTTCTGTGTGGAGTTTGCATGTTCTTCTCATGGTATAGGTGAATTGGGTAGGCTAAATTGTCCGTAGTGTATGATTGTGAATGAGTGTGTATGGATGTTTCCCAGAGATGGGTTGCAGCTAGAAGGGCATCCGCTGCGTAAAACATATGCTGGATAAGTTGGCGGTTCATTCCGCTGTGGCAACCCCAGATTAATAAAGGGACTAAGCCGAAAAGAAAATGAATGAATACCTTTGTAGGAAAATTGACACTTAAATATGCACTGACATGCCTTTGGTTCGATTGCTCCTTACAGTTTAGCTTTATTATTTTACATGCTTTGACGATTTATATGATTTAAGTTGTAGCCTCACAACCTATTTATTAGTTTTGTCAGCTTTCATTATAAAGCACTGAAATGTCTTTTAAAGGTTATTGATTTACACAAATACAAACAGCTAAGGGCTTTAGGGCTTTCCTCAAATCTTGTGCATATTATTTTGTTTACAGTGAGTATATTATTTATGAACCTTGGGATTGCAGTCACAGACAGAATCCCTAGAAGCTGATTTGATACAGATATTCAGACAGCAGTTGGCAAGCATGTCTCCTTCATATCAGAGATCAACTTTTAAGTGCGGTGAGAGTTCTCCGAACAGTGTACTGTATTCATTGTCATTGGTACATTAAAAGCATTCTTGAGCTGTCAACAGATAAAATGTTTAACCTTCAAATATTTTGTTGTTTAACACAGTCACTTGCTTTGTTGAAATATGTCAGCGCTACTCATACTAAACGAAGGCATGAAATCGTTATTTAGTCAAGCATTTCTATTTTATAACCCATTCTTCCTTTAAACACAGATGGCACCGATCTGCAATCCTCCATTGGTGTTTGAATTTGGGAATGGCAGCATTTCTTGGGTATTCCATTTGCTGAGCTTTAATAACTAAATTCACCTTACAAATGCTGAAGAAGATCGAAACTGTTTCTATTTGAAAGCCAATAAAAAATTCAGGGAGTGCAGAATTATTAGGCAAGTTGTATTTTTGAGGATTAATTTTATTATTGAACAACAACCATGTTCTCAATGAACCCAAAAAACTCATTAATATCAAAGCTGAAGATTTTTGGAAGTAGTTTTTAGTTTGTTTTTAGTTTTAGCTGTTTTAGGATGATATCTGTGTGTGCAGGTGACTATTACTGTGCATAATTATTAGGCAACTTAACATATATACCCTTTTCAATGATTTATTTTCACCAGTGAAACCAACATAACATCTCAACATTCACAAATATACATTTCTGACATTCAAAAACAAAACAAAAACAAATCAGTGACCAATATAGCCACCTTTCTTTGCAAGGACACTCAAAAGCCTGCCATCCATGGATTCTGTCAGTGTTTTGATCTGTTCACCATCAACATTGCGTGCAGCAGCAACCACAGCCTCCCAGACACTGTTCAGAGAGGTGTACTGTTTTCCCTCCTTGTAAATCTCACATTTGATGATGGACCACAGGTTCTCTATGGGGTTCAGATCAGGTGAACAAGGAGGCCATGCCAGTTTTTCTTCTTTTAGACCCTTTCTTGCCAGCCACGCTGTGGAGTACTTGGACGCTATGATGGAGCATTGTCCTGCATGAAAATCTTGTTTTTCTTGAAGGATGCAGCCTTCTTCCTGTACCACTGCTTGAAGAAGGTGTCTTCCAGAAACTGGCAGTAGGACTGGGAGTTGAGCTTGACTCCATCCTCAACCCGAAAAGGCCCCACAAGCTCATCTTTGATGATACCAGCCCAAACCAGTACTCCACCTCCACCTTGCTGGCGTCTGAGTCGGATGGAGCTCTCTGCCCTTTACCGATCCAGCCACGGGCCCATCCATCTGGCCCATCAAGACTCACTCTCATTTCATCAGTCCATAAAACCATAGAAAAATCAGTCTTGAGATATTTCTTGACCCAGTCTTGACGTTTCAGCTTGTGTGTCTTGTTTAGTGGTGGTCGTTTTTCAGCCTTTCTTACCTTGGCCATGTCTCTGAGTATTGCACACCTTGTGCTTTTGGGCACTCCAGTGATGTTGCAGCTCTGAAATATGGCAAAACTGGTGGCAAGTGGCATCTTGTTCATGGGCAGTTATTTTGAGCCTTGGTTTTTCCACACGCTTCTTGTGACCCTGTTGACTATTTTGAATGAAACACTTGATTGTTGGATGATCACGCTTCAGAAGCTTGGCAATTTTAAGAGTGCTGCATCCCTCTGCAATATATCTCACTATTTTTGACTTTTCGGATCCTGTCAAGTCGGATCCTGTCAATTAGGAAGTTGCCTAATAATTCTGCACACCTGATATAGGGTGTTGATGTCATTACACCACACCCCTTCTCATTACAGATATGCACATCAACTAATATGCTTAACTGATAGTAGGCTTTCGAGCCTATACAGCTTGGAGTGAGACAACATGCATAAAGAGGATGATGTGGGCAAAATACACATTTGCCTAATAATTCTGCACTCCCTGTACATAGACTGACAAGTACAAAGAAGAAACAATTACAATTTAATAAATGTGTTGAAAACTGTAAAACAAGAAAGGATCAGCAGTGTTATACATAATTCACGGCAGGTAGAAAGAGCCACATGCTATGAAAAGTCTGTAAAATAGGGTAAAATGTATCTTGTGTTAATTAGGTGAAAATGTATCGTTTCTAGGGTGCATCACAATGCAGACGAGGTTTTGTTCAAAAATATAACTGTCACGATCACCAGCGATCTCCACAGTCAGAGATCGCTGGTTGACACACACACTTCCATGAACTACAGATTTGCTAAAGGACTACAACTCCAGTCATGCAGCGCTCACACACACTCCTGCTCCATATCCCGACTGATTGCATACAAACCACCAGAGGACTGTCAAAGACTGATAACACACACTACATAAGCAGCATATACACACTGTTTTCGCTGAGTATTGTTATCTGTAAAGTGACCTTAAAACGCGTTTCCTTTGTCCAGTCTTTTTGTGTTTTTTGATCCTCGCCTTGCCTGTCTGTTTATCCTTGCCTGCCGCCAGCCTTTTGACTCCTTGCCTGTTCTACGATTACGATTTTGGATTGCCTGTATATATCTGTTTGCCCCTGATGACCACTGCTATACTGACTTTTAATATTAAACTGCACTTGGATCCTCAACACCGTTGTCATTGTTATTGTACCGTTACAATAACAGATTATGATGTACTGAGGTATTTCTGATGTCATTTGTCACAGTAGCATGCTGTAGTGAGGGAGGTGAGACATGTATGCGAGCAATTAAAAATGCTTCAACTATTTATAAAAGCCTTCGTGTAACATGCTCCTTCTGAAAACATACCCCTATATACGATTCTGGAGACTGCGAATTATGTAGCCAGAAGTACGTATGGCTGCATTTCGTCTTTAAAACGAGCACTACGGGGCAGTATGACGCAGTTCCTTTTTGTGCTTATGTGCTTACCAGCTGACCACTTACCTCCATGTGGTCGGCTTTTCCACTTTTACCGGTTTGTCCAGTACCTCGCCATGTACGTTGGCGGACTTGAG
Organism: Danio albolineatus; assembly: GCA_903798035.1. Classification (NCBI taxonomy): domain Eukaryota; kingdom Metazoa; phylum Chordata; class Actinopteri; order Cypriniformes; family Danionidae; genus Danio; species Danio albolineatus. Next base: position 505,240 of record CAIGQQ010009766.1, read on the forward strand.
ACACAAAGAGGAGTTGACCGCGATGACGTGATGTGGTATGTTCAAACCGAGTGAAGAACGGTTCCAGAAAGCCAAAGACAAAAACAGAAGCCAAAAAATAAAATAAACAAGTAAATGACAGGGTGAGAATAATAAAATCTGAAAAAGTGGTTAAATTCAGGCAGCTTTTCTTTTTCTGGATTGCTTTTTAAAACTATCGGTTGGGTTTAGGGAAGGTGGAGGATGGGTCAGTCGATTGGTCAGTCAGTCAGTCGACAGTGGACTCTGGTGGATTTGTGAAAACAAATACTCCAAGAAAAGTACCTCCTGGGACGTGTTTTGCACTCTCCAGAAATGTACATAGGGTTACATATTCAGAATGAGCCTGTGTTGCCTACATCTGCCACATTTCCCTGCTTCATTGATAGTAAAGGTACAGTAAAGGTACATACCTGTCAACAATGGGAGGTAAAAATACTGTATGCATATCACATTTGAGATCGCCAATGTTGAGGTTTCTGCTACCTAGAAAAATTTAAATAGGAGAATTACTGGAAAAGCTTAAACGGGATGATAGTGGCATAGAATGTTAAAATACGGGAGAATCTTTGGAAAAATGGGAGGATTTACAGATATGCCCATGGTCCCCCATGTTACTGTTAGAGCCACACTGTAAGAAGCTGCATCTCTTTCCCTCACTGAGCAGCGAAACACAATGTTGGTCATTATTGCTTTTTCAGATGTTTGATGTATTAAAAAAGCTTGTTTTCTTTGAGCAGGTAAAATTAAAGGTTCAGTTCATACAGTCCTCGGCATAAACGAAAATGAGTCCTTTTCAAAAATGAATACTCTGTATCAAGTTGTTTTTGAACATAGTCAATCATTTTTGGTGCATTAAAAAAAAATACTGTTTTATTAAACCGTTATATCCATTAAAATAAAAGTTTGATCACCTAACAACTACAAAATATGAACTAAATTTGCTATTTTTTGTTTGACTTGATTTTTCATTTTTATTAAAATGAGATATTTTTTCCTCAACATATTAGTTTGGATGTACCATTTTTGGACAATGATCTTAAGTTTTCTTTTGTTTGTTTGTTAGATTAGTTCCAGTTTTGACATTGGTACTGACTAAACCAATGTACAGTATATGCACAAACACATTTTTCCAAAGCATCCAATAGAAAATGTGTACTCGTGTACTCACTTATGGTAAGCACTGTATATCTGCTTGTATTTAATGACAAAACTGTATAGATGTGAATTAGAATTACAAATTGAGGATGCAGTGCATCGTAATATCGAAATTAACTGAATTAATGACATGACAATCATAATCAAACCGAGACCAGAAATCAGGGCTGAACCATATATTACAAAATTATCATTATAGTATTATGCAACACATATTGTTCTGCAATACATATTGCGGACGTGCAATCAATTACATTTATTTTATGCATTCATTGTGTGTGTAAATTTGACCATTCAGATGATTCCTAACTCACTATAAAGAACCAGTTTTCTTATCTCAATATCTTCGTCTTGAAGAATCCCCCCCCCCACACCCAGCCCTACTCCCCCTCCTTTCCAGATGGGCGATACAGTGGCCCAGTGATTAGCACTGTAGCCTCACAGCAAGAATGTCTCTGGTTAAAGTCCCTACTAAACCAGCAGTCATTTCTGTGCGGAGTTTGCTTGTTCTCCCCGTGCTCGAGTGGGTTTTCCCCAGGTCCTTCAGTTTCCTCCCACAGTCCAAAAACACGCAACCTAAGTAAATTGAACATACCAAATCGATACCATAGACAAGCTCTTAGCGTACATGTCTTCTTAGTCATTCTATTAGCCAGAAATAAGTCGGGGGAGTTCATCGAGATCTACCTGAGCTCAAACTCCCCTCTCGTCCTGCAATCTGAAAGGATCCCAGGGCTCGAGGATCTCGTGAGGTCAGGGCTTTCTCGCGGGACAGCATGCTGAACAAGCTTTATTATCAATCATCAGCTAAGTGTGAACTCTAGAAAAGCTGGTCTAAAGTCAATGGTGCAGGGTTTTTATTTGATATTTAAATAGCGTGTTAGTGTTAAGAGCCTATGCAAGTCCAAAACATGCATACACATTGCATAAAACGCACACAGAGATGTACAGCAATACACAATATTTTTAAATATAAAAAATAAAAGTTTAAAATGTAAAAAAAAACATAAATATACATATAAAAGCAGCTACGTCCTTCAATTCCTTCTTCACCTCAGGAGGCTTTGGTGGAATCCGGCTCTATTGTAGCCAGTTTATTACATTTCTTAATGTTATTATTAGTAGTAGTACTGTATGTATTATATCCATATTTATATTAGTTTTTATATTTTTTTGCACCTTGTTACAGTTTTTTAGTTTGAATTGTAATTAATTAAATCTGAAAAATATCTTTTACCTGTTTGTTTTAATTCCATTAAATAAATGATTTAAAAATAGAGCTAATAAAAATAGCATTTTTCTAGGGATATAACTCAAAAGGTCATGATTCACACTTGTTGAATAATTACTTTATTTCACATTCTTCGGAGATATAAAACACGAATGATTCAGCTCAGTGCCTTCCTCAGTGAACACCGAGAAAGGCATTGAGGCGACATGTTTGTGTTTTGTTTCTCAGAAGAATGTGAAATAAAGAAACAAAGTCATTATTCAATGAGTGCAGATCATGACCTTTTGGGTTACTGTTAACTAGATTAACCCACCAAATCTAAATGCCGCAAGAGCACAGTGCATACTTCACTAGGGAAACGTAGGAATATGGTTATCACTATCCTTCATTTATTCAATTGTTTTCTCTTCGGCTTAGTCCCTTTATTAATCTGGGGTCGCCACAGCGGAATGAACCACCAGCTTATCCAGCGTATGTTTTATGCAGCGGATGCCTTTCCAGCTGCAACCCATCACCAGGAAACACCCACAACATTCCCATCCACACACATACACTACACTATGGACAATTTAGCTTACCCAATTCCCCTGTACCGCATGTCTTTGCACGTGTGGGGGAAACCCACGCGGTCGCAGGGAGAACAATCAAATTCCACACAGAAATGCCAACTGACCCAGCCGAGGCTCGAATCAGCGACCTTCTTGCTGTGAGGCGCCAGCACTACCCACTGCGCCACTGCGTTGCACCGGTTATCACCATACTCAACAATAATATTACAAATCACATACTTCCCTAGCATCATGTATTCCTTCGAGAGCTTTTTATATTTTTATACCCCATATTTTAGCTTACACATTGCATTGTATCGTGCTTTGTAAATGCTTCTGAACAGAAAACAGATCATCTTTGTACAATATCGTAATCCCCATAGCTGAAGTTGTTTAAACAAGTTACTTCAGTCGTTCTGACCCATCCTCCAGAGTACTTTCTCCTCGACAGCCCTTTATTCTCTGTGTATTATTTCTGAGAGGATCTCCAGTGAGTCGGTTTAATGCTCAAGCACCTCTATTATGGACAGTCCACCAAAACTAGCTCTCCTCTTTCACACTCCACAACTGCCTCTCGTACAGTACATGCATAAAAGTCACTGAGACACATCGGACACCATACTGCTGACAGCTTCTCGTATGCTTGGTTTAATATAATGCATTATACATTCCCCTTCAGATAACAAGCGAATCGAAAACATTTTCATATCAGGTAGTTCCTAATGCAGTTTCTTTTAACATCATCTTTCACTTGTAATGCTTCATTCGATCACAGGAGCACTTTCCACGTATTGCGACACATTTTTTAAGTCATACAGTGTAATGGGTGCATCTCTAATTGAGCTTAAAAATAATGCAGAACACCATTTAGATTTGTTCTAACCTCTTTTGCATGAGATGGATTTGACAAACAAGGATTATCCCACCCCCTACCCCCACCCAAAAAAGAAAAGTTGTTTCTAATTAGAGTTTTAGTGAAGCGGAGACACATTTTTTGTGTCTTTTGCACATCCAAACATATTCCCAGAAACACTCTGACTTGTCGCCACCCCGGTGCTAATTACCAATGATCACATTCAATGAGCACGGAAAAAGAGCAATCAAGTGCTCTAGTGTAATGAAATTCACCACCGCAGAGAGCGATTTGCCCTGATAATTTGTCTTAGAAAATCAACATGGAGCTAGGCGGCCATATTTGTCAAAGGCGCTCGCAGCTTTATGCATCAGAGGCAGTCTCGAAGGTCTTGAACCTGTAACTGTATGCTGTAATAGCCTGATGGGCTCCATGATTAGCCCATCGAGCTGAAGACCCAGGCCTGTTCCCTCAGGGAATGCGGCTTAATCTGCCCCTTTCCCTCTGTTTTCTCTATCTCTCCTTCTTTACTTAGAGCCGAGCTCATCTTTATAATGCTGTCTGCGGTGGTTTCTATTAGGAGGGAGCTCATTTAAGTTCATGGGGAGAGTCTTCAGATAAGTATATTCAGGAGAGAAGTTTGTCAGCCGAGAATTAAACTCAAAAACCTGACAGGTGAGGTGGAGAATTAGCATTTCCTTAAAGGGGCCATATTCTATTCCTTCACATTGCTTTCATGCAACATCTTCATACCCCCAGCTCATTTACAGTTACTTATTTAGCTGATGTTTTCATCCAAAGCAAAGGAATGCAACAAGAGAGTCATAAAGAGGCAAATAAATACAGTAAGTGCTCATAATAACATCGTTTAAAATAGAAATGGGAGAGATTAAAGAAAAGTGATGCGTTTATTTATTATTTATTGATGTGCTCGTGAACGGGAGGAGGTTATAGCTGAATATTTTCAGGGATTCAGCAGTCCGAGTGGGGTTGGGAAGGTCGATCCATCAAGAGGGAACAGTGAATGAGAAAGTTCTAGAAAGTTATTTCTGTTTCTGTGATTGTTCCACGAGGCAACTTACTGACAGCGAGTGAATGCAGATAGGGTGCAGAGCTTGTGGCTATTCTGTGTGCAAGCATCAGTGATTTAAACTTGATGCGAGTTGCAACCGGGAGTCAATGGAGGGAGATAAAAAGAGGTGTGATGTGGGCTCTGTTGGGTTCATTGAAAACTAAAATACTGCAGCGCTTTGAATCATTTGTAGGTTTGCTTGCACAACATGAAAGTCCAGCCAGACGCAATCGTATCTGGATGCACACTCGGATATGTAAGCCGAGACTGCATATTACAGAAATGCAATGTCAGACACAATGCAGTCAATGGAGCTAGTGATGTGTAGGGTTAAGGGTGGAGTTAAATTGATAGCCATATGGTATATTAGATGGTATAGTCATATAATTTAGTCAAAAATTAAACATGTCATTCATTGATCGGAGCTACAGTGTTTACTTTTGACCTGATATCTGATATTTATGCCAAACATCCCACGTTTAAAAAAATCTGCTTTTTTAAATAGCTGCATCATGCATGAAATTTACCACACGAGAGCTGTAAATCAGTTTAGGACTGAACACACTTGAACATGTTCCTCACAGTCAGAGATTAAGCCAGAACACAAGGTTAAAGTTATTTTAATTTGGCGAACTATATATATATGTGTAGGGCGCCACGGTGGCGCGTGAGTAGCACGTTCGCCTCACAGCAAGAAGGTCGCTGGTTCGATCCCCTGGTTGGGGCAGGTCCCGGTTGGGCCAGTTGGCATTTCTGTGTGGAGTTTGCATGTTCTCCCCGTGGTTGCGTGGGTTTCCTCCGGGTGCTCCGGTTTCCCCCACAGTCCAAAGACATGTGGTACAGGTGAATTGGGTAAGCTAAATTGTCCATAGTGAATGTGTGTGAATGAGAATGTATGAATGTGTTTCCCAGAGATGGGTTGTGGCTGGAAGGGCATCCACTGCGTAAAACAAATGCCGGATAAGTTGGCGGTTCATTCCGCTGTGGCGACCCCGGATTAATAAAGGGACTAAGCCGAAAAGAAAATGAATGAATGAATGAATATATATATGTGTGTGTGTGTGTGTGTGTGTGTGTATCAACAAGGCATTTGCGCCCACAGAACTGCCACTCAATGGATATGTTCTCGGACCATTGTCTATAAACCCTAGAGATGGGTTGTGTGTGAAAATCCCAGTAGATTAGATTTCTGATTTCTGGCACCAACAACCATGCCACATTCAAAGTCACTTCTTCCCCATTCTGATGCTCTGTTTGAACTGCAGCAGATCATCTTGACCATGTCTATATGCCTAAATGCAATTGCTGCCATGGCTTATTAGAAATTTGCCTTAACAAGCAGTTGGACAGGTGTACCTAATAAAGTGGCCTGTGAGTGTATATTTGTTGTGAAATTGCGCAAATAATGGATTGCCAATTTGCAGAATACTGTATACATTTCCTAAACGCGGTCAGTTTCTGTTTGCACATGGCTTGAAACATCATAAAAATAATATCTTTTGAATCCAAAAAAAGCTGCCTCGGCTGGGCGATGAAGCTCTGCATTGTGAATGGTAAAGTACATCATTGCCGTCTTTTAATTCAAAAGTGCAATGAAAATACAGTTTTCCATGATATCGCCTCTTTAAATAAACAGCAGCACAGCACTCAAAGGTTATTTCACGTAGTGAACTGTTGACCACGCACGACAGAAGGAAACTGCTGCAGTAAATTCCCTGAAATGGTCCTATTACAAGGATGCATGAAATGTCTAGTCACCACTCCGCTGTGTGTTTTGTCAAAGCATATTCAATTCATTATATTGATTACAGTACTTAGGGGAGTGCCAGTTAGTGCCAGGATACCTAAATGAAATAATTCATATTCAAAGCAACAGCCCTTCCCTCAGCTCACCCCTTCAGTGAGAAGTCATTTTCCTCAGAGTCCATTTTAGCATCTGCCAGTGATAAAAAACATACACGTACACAATTTCTGAGGCCAATCTAAAATTGGATTTTCAAATCTAATCAGGTCTTTCAGGCATCTGTCATTCACAGTTTCTGCCAAGTTCAGCTCAACTTTCCTCTGTGTTTCTTTGTAAGCAAAAAATAAACATCCAGTGTCATGGATTCATATTCGGAATTAGCTATTAATTCAGTTTTCATTTAAAATTTAGTTTTAGTCATTTTGTTATTGAAGTTTGTAATCTAATATTTATATTTTATTTCAGATTTTTTCGATGACTAGAAATACTAGTTTGTAATAGCTTTTTGCATTCATTAAATGTACAATCAGTAAAATACATTCAGTATACATTTAGTAATGAATTTACTAAAGGGAAAATTCTGTCAGTTGAAGGCGTCACGTCATGAAGGCGTCACGGTGGCGCAGTGAGTAGCATGATCGCCTCACAGCAAGAAGGTTGCTGGCTTGAGCCTCGGCTGGCTCAGTTGGCATTTCTGTGTGGAGTTTGCATGTTCTCCCCATGTTGGTGTAGGTTTTCTCCGGGTGCTCCAACGCTATCTCACGGCAATTCGTAACTTTTGATTTAGTGGCTAATTCAGATGAATTCGTACGATCAAATTCATACAATTTAGTAGGATTTGCTCATCAACCAATGACGGTTGGGTTTAGGGGTGGGGTTTGGTGCCGCGCCTCCTTTTTTAAATCGTACTGAACTCGTACGAATTCGCCGCTAAACTGCCAAAACGTAAAATGCTTACGTTTTCTCGTGAGATCAGGCTGGGTGCTCCGGTTTCCCCTAAAAGTCCAAAGACATCTGGTATAGGTGAATTGGGTAAGCTAAATTGTCCGTGGTATATATGTGGGAATGAGTGTGTATGAATATTTTCCAGTGATGGGTTGAGGGGCATCCGTGACGTAAAACATATGCCGGATAAGTTGGCGGTTTATTCCACTGTGGCGACCCCGGATTATTAAAGGGACTAAGCTGAAAAGTGAATGAATGAACGTTGCTCATGAACACTATTCTGGTTGAACCACTAGAGGTCTGTTCCAAGGATGTTGTTAATTACTTATTGGAAGAGTCTGGAACCTTACTGTCTATGGTGGATGAGGGAGCTCTCACATTTCATCTTAAATATCTTGGTTTGTGTTCTGAAGAGGAATGAAGGTCCCAGGGGATTGAAACGACCAACATAGGCCCATTCTAAAAACATCCCCTTATATAGACTTTATTTTACAATGCAGAAGTGTGCTCGCTTTTGTGATGGTTTAGGAATTTCCTATTCGGTTGCCTATGGGAGAAAAGACTATAATTAATAAACTGCAGAAAACGGTCAAACTTCTTGCTCTACAAACGTGTTTGCATGACTATACAGACAAAGCAGAATCATATAATAAGAAAATGTCAGTTTGCAAAATCAAGCAGCAATATGAGCTGTTTTACATTCATTCATTCATTCATTCATTCATTTTCTTTCCGGCTTAGTCCCTTTATTAATCTGGGGTCGCTACAGCAGAATGAACCGCCAACTTATCCAGTATTTGTTTTATACAGTGGATGCCCTTCTAGCTGCAACCCATTTCTGGGAAACATCCACACACACTCATTCACACTCATACACTACGGACAATTTAGCATACACATTTCACCTATACCACGTCTTTGGACTTGTGGGGGAAACCGGAGCACCCGGAGGAAACCCACGCAACAACGGGGAGAACATGCAAACTCCACACTGAAATGCCAACTGACCCAGCTGAGGCTTGAACCAGCGACCTTCTTGCTGTGAGGCGAACGTGCTACTCACTACGCCACCGTGGCGCCCTGAGCTGTTTTTAACATCTAAAAATGAATTGAAGTGAATTGAGACCAGAAGTCTTGAGCCAAAAATATTCAAATGGCGGCTCCCGCTCGTATGCGAGGAATGAGGTGAATTCATTTATGCAGATCGTAGATTATGTAGCCAGAGCAACGTATCTCTTTAAAATCAATGCTATAGGGAGGTAGGACGCCTTTCCTTTCACGCTTACCAGCTGACTGCTTACCTCTGTGTGGACGGCTTTTCTGCTCTTCAGACCAGTTTGTCTAGTGGCTCGCTGTGTGACTTGTGACCTGAAGTGGAGTTGACCATGACAACGGGGTTCAAGTCCTGCGAAGAACAGTTCCAGAAAGCAGGTAAGACAAAAACAAAAGCCAAAAAATAAAATAAACAAGTAAATAACAGGGTAATAATGTGGTAAGATCTGAAAACATGGTGAAATCAGACTAAGGCTTTTCTTTTTCTAGATTGCTTTTGAAAACACAGTCGGTTGGGTTTAGGGAAGTGGTTGGGTGGGTCAATCAGTGCTTTTGAAAACACATTGGTTGGGTTTAGGGAAGGAGGAGTGTGGGTTAGTCGATCGATCAGTCGGTCAACAGTGGGCTCTGGTGGGTTTACCTGAGAAGAGCAGACGCGAATGGCACTAACGAGATAAATCTGAGATTGCAAAAAGTGTACACAGCGGCCTCTGGTGGATTCTCAAAAGCAAAAACTGCAAAAAGCGTAGCTCCTGGGATGTATTTGGCCCTCTACAGAAATGTATATAGAGATACACTTTCAGAACAAGCCTGGGTAGAGCTTTTTACATTTAGTAAATATAAATTCAGTAAAAATACATTTAGTATACATTTGGTAAGGAATTTATTAAAGGGACAGTTCACTCAAAAATGAAAATTCACCCTCACCCTCATGTTGCTCACGAGCACTGTGCATGTTTGACATCCTCTGTTTGAAACAAAGCTCAGGCTTTGTGCTTTGAAGTATATGCCAATGTATACGTCTGCAGCTAGACCAAGCATGACACTCATTACACTCTATACTAACACTGAGGAGAAGAAACTGTCGAATAGATTCATTATTTTTGCTTTGTGCTGACAAACGTATTCTTGTAGCCTGATAATATTATGATTGTATGATTTTTTTTTTTAAAAGGAGATGTGGCACCAAACCCCACCCCTTAACCCAAACCTCATTGGGGGATAAGCAAATCGTACTAAATTGTACGAATGAGATCATATGAATTCATTATTATTATTTCTGTGAGACTGCTGTTTGTCCTTTTTCACATCATTTATGAATGGAAGAGCAAAATACTGATAAATAAAAGAAATCTAGGCTCATTCTTAATATGTGAAAGTGTTAAAATGCATTTATACACACGCTTCAATGTAGTTGGTAGGTGAGATTAATGCTAGTTTGTAATAGTTTTAGCTAATAACTCTGCATAAAATAATATTAAAATGATATATTATCGTTATTCAACTGAAAACTTGTACAGTATATGTACAGTTAAAGTCAAAATTATTAGCCATTCTCAAATTTTGTATTATTATTATTTTTTTTTATAATTCACAAACGATGTCTAACAGAGCAGGGAATTTTTTTACAGTATTTCCTATAATATTTTTTCTTTTGGAGAGAGTAATATTTTGTTGTCTTTCGACTACAATAAAAAAAAAAACTAATAAATAAAACATTATCAGGTCAATATTATTAGCCCCCTTAAGCAATATTTTTTTTTCGATTGTCTACAGAACAAACCATCATTATACAATAACTTGCCTAACGTGCCTACACAGCAAATTGTGATCTGTTGAATTTCTGGTGTAAGCCCCTGTAGTGTTATAGTGGTAAAATCTAAGTGTACAATTACTGTTTTTAACGTCGATGTGGGTTAAACTGTGACTTTAACAGTGTGCATTTCTGGTGTTGCCTTTCCATACTCCTCATCGGTGTTAACTGCACATACGGGAACTTGAGGTGACTGAGTCAATATGGTCAACACGGTAGTATAAAATAATATACTCTGCTTAAGTGTATATATTCAACCCTTAAAGTGTTACTTATACACTGGGCTGGTGGGACTCGTATATAAACCAGAGGGGAGTGTAATTTGACACCTGTGGAGTTATATGTACACTGGACAATTTGCCCTGCAGGTGTTAAAAATGTTTAATGTGGTGTGTATATATTCAACACTTTTAAAAAAGTGTAACCTGATCACTTGGCTAGTGGGACTCATATATACGGAGACCCGGAAGGGACGTGGTGGTGGGGAAAAAATTGGGTGGGAGAAAAAAAAATAATGAGTGGGAGGAAAAAAAATGGGTGGGAGGAAAATATATATTTTTTCAAGTTTTTGCGTTCCCACACAAAAATGTTCACTTCATACATGCCAACCCCGTTTTTGCTGGGATTCTCCCGTATTCTATCAGGCTATCATCCTATCATTAAGTATTTTCCCATATTTCTCATGTATTTTTAATCTTGAAGCTCACTGAAATTAATATCAAATGTCTGCATTCACTTTCTTTCCATTAAAGCTGTGTGTCAGTCATCACCCTTCATATGCAACTTTGCTCGGGAACGCAAAACATCTTTGCGAGGGAACGCAAAACATCTTTGCTCGGGAACGCAAAACTTTGCCAGGGAATGCAAAACATCTTTGCGAGGGA
>CAIGQQ010009766.1:516568-530389 GCA_903798035.1 Danio albolineatus
TTGCCAGGGAACGCAAAACTTTGCCAGGGAACGCAAAACATCTTTGCAAGGGAATGCAAAACTTTGCGACGGAATGCAAAACTTAAAAATATATATTTTCCTCCCACCCATTTTTTTTTCTCCCACCCATTTTTTTTTTCTCCCACCTAATTTTTCCCCCACCACCACGTCCCTTCCGGGTCTCCGTACATACAGTATATGGCCCGTTTCCACTGAGTGGTACAGTACGGTACGGGTCGGTATGGGTCACCTTTATCAGGCTTGCGTTTCCACTGCTAAAGGGTACTCTTTTAGTGGTCGTGGTGTACGACAGAAAGTTTCAGTCTACGTCATTCTCGCTTGAGGAAATGTCTACAGTAAAGCTGTACGGTCGTTCACATATCATATGAGCAGGACTTCTCACAAAACAGAGGCTTTATTATACACATAAACACTGCTGTATAAATGTACATTACTAACCTTTCTATGAACATGATGTGATTATAACTAGATCAATGATGCGAAATAGCCTACTGTCTGCGATTATATAAAATAAATAAATAAATGCAGCATATATGAACACATACAGCCCCTTACAGTCTCCGATAGGTTTACCAATTACAGAAACACTACACACAGGATACATTTAGGCCTTTTTTGTCTTCAAAAACAACATGAAGTAGAGCCCACAGTCAGTGCAAACCTCTCATCTGTGTCTTCACCAGCACGTGTAACCTCCTGTTAGAGAGTAATTTCGTCATTCAGAGTTTATAATAGTCCAGAAGGTGTTGATAATGGATAAACGTAGCAGTTTCTTCATGTTTGCTGAAAAAATAATTTGCTCCTTTGTTTTTTTTCCGGCTTCTCCTTTGTTTTTGCACGCGTCAGTCTCGCGTTTGTCTGTTTCTGAAAGGATCAGGTTTCAAAAGCACGTCAATAATCAAGCGCACGTTATTATCATCAGCTCAAGAAGTTTATTATTTTAAATATTGATGCGCAAGTGAGAAAGCGAAACCACTCGCGCTTTAGACGAGCTCGTAAAAAAACTACCGGGCACAGGGGAGAATCTGCTCTTCTTCTTGACTTTGTGGCTGTTCAAGACGATGACAAGGTTTGTTTGAGCTCGGGTCGACCACGGCTCGTTATTATATGTTTAAATTATTTCGGAGTATTGTCTCTCGGCTGTGTATTAAACATGGCGGTTCCTTTGTTTTCATGCTAGCTTGTTGCGCGAGCAAATAACGTATCTCTGTAAACCAATAGCGTTCAGCTGCGCGTCTAGCTCCGCCTTTTGCAAAGGGTGACCAAAAAGTGGTACGGTTCGGTAAGCTTTTAGACAGTGGAAACAGCCCTAAAAGCGTACCGTACCGTACCACTCGGGGAAAACGGGCCAATAGACACCAGAAAATTGTTAAATTCAACCCCTGTGGTGTAAAATGTACACTGGCAAATTTGCTGTGTATTTAACCTGGTTAAGCCTTTAAATTGCACTTTAAGCTGAACACTAATATCTTGAAAAATATCTAGTGAAATATTATGTACTGTCAAAGATAAAAGAAATACTTTATTAGAAATTAGTTCATAACTATTATGTTTAGAAATGTGTTAAAAATCTCTACATTAAACAAAAATGTACAGGGGGGGCTTATAATTCATGAGGGCTAACGAATCTTTAACTGTATATGCCACATTTGAAATTCATACAACCTCCGAAAATTCTTTTGTGACAGAAAAATAACAACAGCATGCGGGTGAGTGTGAGTCAATAACAACATGACTGTCATTTTTGAGCCACACATTCCTTTTAAACCCTGTTCCGACGTGTTCCATCGTCATTTTTTACGCTTATTTAGAGTCGGCGTGAACTATCTGCCACAGCCTCCTTTTTTTTACACACATGGTTATTCACATGATTCACTGGATATTTCTATTGTTGGACACTGTTCGCTCCCAGGCCTTTTCCCCTCATTAATCTTAATTAACATCATGCTGGAACGGATTCATTAGCATCTACCTCTGTGCACCTGCGATTCGAGTACGTCTCCATCTCCTCGCAGGGCCGACTGGCCGTAGCTGCGTGAGGGGACTGGAACTGAGCAGAACGTAATCATGCATGTGTCACCTCCATCTCTCATCTCGCAGTCCCCAAGAATGCTTTTTTTCCCCCCTCCCAGTCTCTCTCCCTCTCTCTCACCCAGTCTCTCTCTCTCTGACAGTTGCTGGAGGCATCTGAGGCGTGATTGATGGGCCGATATCCTTTGTCATTATCAGATAACAGCACAGATATCTTGTGAAGAGAGTACAGTGATGGTTTGATGGGAGCTCTCGTCACACTCGCAGCTTCTCCACCGGCGCGTTGACAGCGTTTTACATTTTCCCTCCATTGGAGTTTATTAGAACGACACGTTTCGCCAACGCCTGCCTTGTTCCTCTGTTCGCAGGGCGACTCCGTGATCAATATCTTATCATCGCTCTATTAAAATGTGATCTTTAAAGTGGGTCAGTGGGTAGAGCTTTTCAAATACAGCTAAGAAACACGTGTGAGCCATTAGACATTCATAGACTCCACGTTCTGTAAATTGGCTGTCAAATGAAGCAGCTCGAAGAAAATATTAGGAATCTTAATTTAAGCAAATCTGCGGAGAATTCGGAATTGTGTGTGTCGGCTCTGGAGAGCTGACCTGCTCTGGAGTGTGTCGGCCTCATACAGTTGATTATGTATTGCTGGAGGGAACTTCACCTCTGTGGTTTCATTTCCTTCCAGGAATCTCGCTATCTCCATCATCTGTGAAAAGACTTGTATAGTGGACTGGAGTGTTGTCAATTTTTACTGTCTCTAACTAAGGCTGTGTTTACACTACACAACCTGACTAAAGTCTTGTCGTCGATCCCTGTTTTAAGAGCAACAAATAACAACTTGAATCCCTGGGCTGGCTCTGGTTTCCCCCACAACCCAAAGACATGCCCTATAGGTCAATTGAATAAGCTAAATTGGCCGTAGTGTATGTGTGTGCATGTAAAAGTATATGGGTGTTTCCCAGTACTGGGTTGCAACTGGAAGGGCGTCCGCTGTGTAAAACATGCTGGATAAGTTGGCGGTTCATTCCGCTGTGGTGACCCCTGATTAATAAAGGGACTAAGCCAAAGGAAAATGATTAAATGTATAAATAATTTATCATTTGGATTTCAATACTATTTAGATCATGCAAATTTCTTTGTTTTTTAATACTGTTTCTCATTAAAAGAAACGTTTAGCCAAAAATGAAAACTGATATCACTGACTCATCCTCTACTTGTTTCAAAAATGTTTGAATTTCTTTCTTCTTTTGAAAACAAAGGAAGATATCCTGGAGGATGTTGGAAAGCAGCAGCTTTGGCTTCCATTTTTTTGTTCTTATTGTTGATGTCAATGGCTGCTTTTTTCCAACATTGTTCCGAATATCTTGTTTTAAGTTAAACAGATGGAAGAAATTCATAAAAGTTTACAACCCCTTGTGTATGATGACTTGTGGTTTGGAAAGCCTTCTTACTGGACTGCTGTTGCTGCTCAGTGATTCTGCTGTTTTGCACATCAGTGTTGTTGAAAATCCACTCTTTTTTGTTGATAAATAGTTTGAGCAGAAAACGATTCAAATGTTTGCCATGTAATGTTGTTTTATCAAAACTTCTATTGACAACAGCCATATCAATTTGTAGCCAAAAACTGGTTGTAAGCAAACACAAAAAAGAAGCAATAATTTAATTATCATACTATCATCGAAAAAACATTGCATGAATTACATGCTTTGTTCCCAGTGAAGACTTAGTGAAACTTGTTCATGCTTTTATCAGCAGCAGGGCGGATTACTGTAATGGACTCCTCAATGGCCTCCTCAAAAACACAGTCAGACTGCTGCAGCTGATCAGTACGCTGCTGCCAGGATTCTGATCAGAGCACATCGCACCTGTCCTCAGATCTTTACACTGGCTGCCAGTTATTCAGAATAAACTTTAAAGTCTTACTACTTATCTATAAATCACTAAATGGCCTAGGACCTTAATACATTACAGATATGCTCACTGAATACAAACCTAACAGATCCCTCAGATCATTGAGATCAAGTAATTTAGAAATTCCAAGAGTTTAATCAAAGCAGGGGGAATTCACCATCTACTGCACCCTGGAATCAGCTTCCAGAAATGATCAGATGTGCTCCAACATTAGGCACATTCAAATCAAGACTTAAAACAAATCTGTTATGCTGTGCCTTTACTGAATGAGAGCACTGTGCTACATCTAACAGATCGTACTATTATGTCTTTTTTTTTCTTTACATTCCTTTTATACCTACTTTAACTCACTTTAATGTTTTATTATGTTTTTAATCAATTTTAATGGTTTTTATTTTCTTGTTTTTTTCTTGTTTATGTAAAGCACTTTGAATCAGCACTGGTGTATGAAATGTGCTATATAAATGAACTTGCAGTTACCTAGAAACACAAGCTCATTGGAAATATGCATTTCCGCCTACATTTATGCAAAACTTAAACGTTTGATTGCAGTTTGGAGGTAAAAATTAAAGCTACTTGGTAGTTTGACACCAACAGCTTTACATATTTACAGGGACATATTATCGATGAACAAATGATTTGTTTCTCCCAGTTCTTTTATCAAATACTAGAAAAAAACAACAACATAATGTCTATGATTTGTAATCAAATACATTTGACTCACCTATCTATCTCTATATAGATAACTTTTCTGTCATGGTCAGATAGCCCAATGACGCAGAGTGTATGGGTTCCAGAAGAAACATGAAAGAAATGTAAAACCAAAGTAAAACAGTGTGGTCACAGTGCACTTTTCTCTTACGTCTGCTTTTAAATAGCTGTTAAGTTTAGCTTAGTGGTTTGCAAGACAATCAGTATAACAAACCCCACCTTCTTGTGGACGTGTACAAAATTAACATGTTTGTGACATGTGCAACAAAACATACTCTGAGCAATGTAATATACGTTTCTCAAAAATGTACTCTGAGGCAAGTATTTCCAGTGAACCCGAGCTGGAAGCTAAGCAGAGCTAAGTCTGGTCAAGATGGGAGACCACCTGGGAAAACGAGGTTGCTGTTGGAAGTGGTGTTAGTGAGGCCAGTAGGGGATGCTTACTCTGAGTCTAAATGCCCCTGTATAATGTCATTTGGAGGAGATGTTAAATCGAGATCCTGTCTCTCTGTTCATTAAAAAAATCATATGGCTTTTTTTTTTCATAAATTGTATGTGTGTGCCAATGATATAATTCATGTTAAAAGCACAATTTATGAATTAGGGCTGCACAATATATTGTTTGAACATTGATATCGCAATGTGTGTATCCACACTAGTCTCATCGATCAATATGCGATATGGGTTGGGATTATAGATTTAAACACATGAGATTTATGGAGACTGTTTGTGGAGAATTTAAGCAGTCAATCTGCATTTTAAGAGAGTTTAAAGCAGTTTAATAGAGCATAAAGAAGTTTAATAAAGATTCATTTTATTGAACACTTTATATGATGAAGGCTATGCATTGTTAGTTTACATTTGATTATTCAATTTTTGTAACCGAATATTGTTAATCTCTGCAGAAGACTATAAATCACTGTTTATTTCATTTTAATATTTGCTTCATTGTGTTTATTACTGTATTCTAATATATGTATATAATAAATGACATAAAAATACATTTATATTTCATTCCCCTATAAAATCATCCCAATCAATCTAAAGTCTTTGCAAAAAAAAGAGATGCAAAAGTCATCTGGTGGAAATATATCTCAATATATATTCTCTTCTGTGCCATCATAAATTGTATTAATATGTAATAATTTGGTACTAGGCATTGGAAGTTACATTATTAAGAGTGCCATATGTGAAGAAAAAGTAATTATAGTAATTTGAAGCTTCTGTTCATAAAAAAAAAAAAAAAACATGGTCACACTTTACAATAAGGTTCTTCGGTTAATGTAAACTAATGCATCTAATAACATGTACAAACAATGAACAATACATTTACTACAGTATTTGTTCATGTTAGTTAACGTTAGTTAATGAAAATACAGTCGTTCATGTTAACTCACGGTGCATTAACTAATGTTAACAAGCATGGACTTGGATGTTAGTAATGCATTAGTAAATGTTCAATTGTGATTAATAAATGCTGTACAAGGGTTGTTCATGATTAGTTCATGTTAGTAAATGCATTAACTAATGAACCTTACTGTAAAGTTTGACCAAAAACACAAGGTGACAGAAATTGTACTTATTTAGATTGTTGAAGCTGTCAATTTGACATTTTTTTTAGCACAGCCTCTAAAGCAGGGGTGCCCAAAGTTTTTCCTATAAAGGGCCAAAAACAAAACTTGACTGAGGGCTAAGGGCCGAATATACAGTATACCAATCCTTATTACATTAAATTTGCCAGGGGGAATTTCCTCATTTATTCAGTAATATTAAAAAAAAAAATTAATCATGCCGCTTTAAAAAATCATGTTGCTTTAAATCATATTTAATATCTAATGCAGAATCATTTTTAACATTTTATAATGACCTAAAAACATAAACAATTCCATTTATAACACAATGGAGTTCAATGCTGCATACACAAGTCGAGCTGCTCCTGCCTTTACCTTGATATGCTCGTGGATGTCAGATGTACAGTACGGCAAGTGACAGTATTTACATTTTAAGAGTCTGATTCATTTACTTATTTTCATTAACATTTAATTTAATAATTTAATTCATGTTACCTTTTCAGTTTAGCAATAAAACAAAAGATTACGTTAAATTCAAAATACAGAATGATGATTTCTGTCAAAGGCATTCGCCCCAAACACCAACATTCTTCCTCTCTTTTCATGGCACAACTTTGGCCCTACTTTGGGCATCTCTGCTCTAAAGTGATAAACCCCCTCTTTGCCTCTCCAAAAACAACAAATAAGCAGACTTCAATGAGGATAACGATGATGATTAAGATATACCTACATCGCTTATCAACTAGCAAGAGTGGCACACATTCTGAAGAAACCCAGTCTTTTCATTACTTTTTCATTCAATTATTGCAACATTTGAGAATAAAATTTTCATTAATTTGTTTTCTTTTTAGCTTTGTCCCTTTATTAATCTGGTATCGCCACAGCGGAATGAACCGCCAACTTATCCAGCATATGTTTTATACAGTGGATACCCTTCCAGCTGCAACCCATCATTGGGAAACATCCATACACACTAATTCACATATACAATGGACAATTTAGCTCATCCAATTCACCTATAGCGCATGTCTCCCCCAACACGGGGAGAACATGCAAACTCCACACAGAAATGCCAAATGACCCATCCGGGGCTCGAACTGTAACACGGGGAGTGACACTGACAACGGAGGTGAGGATCCAATCGCAGATTTACTTGTGAAGTCAGTAAAGCAGTGGTCAACACAGGTGCAAACAGATGTGTACAGGCAATCCAGAATCATAGTTGAAGTAACAGGCAGAAGGTCAGCAGGGCAGGTAGCAGACAGGGATAAACAGACGAGCAAGGCGAAAACACGGCAAGACTAAACAAAGGAAAACGCGCTGTATTGTCACTTTACAGTAAACAAGACTCAGCAATGACTGTGTGTGTGTTTGTGCTGCTTATATAGTGCAGTAATCAGTCCAGAAGCAGCTTCAGCTGTGACAGTCTAATCAACGGTGACTTGGAGCAGGAGTGTGTGTGTGTTGCATGACTAGATTTGTAGTCCGTTTACAAGCAGATTTGTAGTTCATGAGATGTGTGTGTGTGTTTACCAGCGATCTCTGGCTGTTATATCGCTGGTGATCGTGACACGTGACACTTCTTGCTGTGAGGTGATTGTGCTACCCACTGCGCCACCGTGACACCACGGCATATTTGATAAAGCATTTTAATCGTTTTAAAAATAAATAGTTACCCAAACTATAACTGATACTTTTTGGGTCCTGCAAAACACATATGGCAAAATACATATTTTAAATAGATTTAAATAAAACACTGTCCACTGCACCTGCTCAGACAAGCACTGATTCCACACTAGTGAATTATATGAATTTACATCTGTAAAACTGCTTTTTTTCTGCTTTTTTTCATCTTAAAAATATTGCCAAACTTCGACACATGCTATCAATGTCTGATGCGGAAAAGCTCATTCATGCTTTCATGACGTCTCGATTGGATTACTGTAATGCATTACTAGGCGGCTGCCCTGTTGGCCTGATAAACAAACTTCAGCTAGTTCAAAATGCAGCTGCTAGAGTGCTTTCTAGAACAAAGAAATATGATCATATTACTCCAGTTCTTTCAGCATTGCATTGGCTCCCTATTAAATATCGTATAAATTTTAAAATCTTACTGACTACCTACAAAGCCCTGAACGGCTTGGCTCCCCAGTATTTGCAGGAGCTCTTGATTTATTATAGCCCATCACGTCCGCTACGCTCAATTAATTCTGGACAATTAATTATTCCCAAAATATCAAAATCAACTGTAGGTGGTAGATCTTTCTCTTATCTGGCACCTAAACTCTGGAACAGCCTTCCTAGCACAGTTCGGGAAGCAGACACACTCTGTCAGTTTAAAACTAGATTAAAGACACATCTCTTTACATTAGCATACACATAAAACACAAATGCTTTGGAATCCAAATCCTCTAAAGGATTGTTAGTCTGCATTATTTAGGGCAACCGGAGCCGGGAACACTTCCCAAAACACATTATAATTTGAATGGCATCTCTGCTCATGTTAGTCTGTTTTTTATTATTCCTGAGGTTTCCATAATCCTGGACCATGCCGTATCCTGAGCAGCTGCTGTGGTGGTTATGGAGGAATGGAGAGCATGAGACAGTTTCCTGTAAGACGATCCCTGTGACAGACGAGTCCTCGCATTGTTCCCAAAGGGCCAGCCTGTTGACCAGCCGGTGACCCGCCTGTGGTCTCTCCATGATGGATGTCCAGCGTTCTCCAGCCCCGGCGCCATAGACTGCAGCTCTGCACAAGATGTCTGGCCATAGGAGAAATGGTCGTGCCCAACTGAGCCTGGTTTCTCTCGAGGTTTTTTAATTCTTCACTTTCGCCAATTGGTGAAGTTTTTTTCCTCGCCGCTGTCGCCTCTGGCTTGCATGGTTCGGGACCTGTAGGGCTGCGCATCGATGGATTACTATTCAGTGTTTGGACTCTCAGCAGTGACTATTAAACCACGCTGAAATGAACTAAACTGAACTTCAACACTGAAAACTGGACTGACACTGTTTCAATTTTTTTATAATGCATGTGAAGCTGCTTTGACACAATCTACATTGTAAAAGCGCTATACAAATAAAGATGAATTGAATTGAATTGAATTGAACATTGTTCTCTTTGAAGCTCGGTAGTTCTTTCCTCCGCAGCGTGATTCTAATTATTTCTCCCATCGATCATAAAATATTATTGCTGTGAAGTTCCTGCAGAGAATGTGTGCCACTCTTGCTAGTTGATAAGGGATGTAGCTATACCTTAATCAGTTAATCCTCATTGAAGTCTGCTGATTTGTTGTTGTTGGAGAGGCAAAGAGAGGGTTTAACACTTTAGAGGCTGTACTTAAAAAATAAAAAAATTTAAAAAGACAGCTTCAACAATACAAAAAAGTACAAATTCTAATACAAATTCTGTCAATAGCTATGTTTCCATCCAGCTATTTTTATTTGCATTTTGGATTTCCGCATTAAAAAAAAAAACGGTTGATGGAAACGCCGTGATGCGCATAAATTTTGTAGTTGTGTTATTATATTATTAATGACCTCGAGAATCAAGAGCGTCTGTGCTCCGTGTCTGACATCTTCAAACGCCACCGCACGTTCTGCGTGTCAGGATTGCCTTCTGAGGCACAAGTCATTTATTAAATGAAGAGAAGATTGACACAGCTGCTCATTGACTGCTCTGCTTTGACTGCTTTGAAACGTTGCTTTATTTGCACGTCTTATATGCGATAATCCAGTTTTGCGCATAAAGTTCTTTCGCATTTTTGGATGGAAACATAGCTTCTCTCACACAAGGAAGACAAAGAGGATAACTCTTTAAGGGTATTTATTGTGCAACGCTACACAAAGCTTAGAGATGGAGCAGGTGAGTGGTGTATCAGAGGGAGAGTGATCTCACACAGTTCAAAGTGGTAAGTTTCAGATCTCTGACAAAACACCAATACAAGTTCAGTCACTTCCCTTAAGCCGGCTTGTTTGCATCCACAGGAGAATAAGGACATCCACGGAAGAGCACAGGAGAGATAAGGGCTGTTTCTCAATTCCAAGAACAGACTTGCATTCTTGGGAACTCGGGAGACCGCGAGAACAGAGAATGCGTCCTGTGAGAAATGAGATGCTGCGTTCATCCTGTTGGTCACATGACCCTCACGCATCTTTAACCGAAAATTATTTAAACATTACAGCATCTATACAACGATTTATTGTTTTTCCCCTTTTCACAATATATACTACGCATAAAGACTACTAATATATGTTTCACAATACAAATAAAACAGATTTTAATATAAATTTCAACTGTTAAACACTCTTAATGTGTTTATGCCTTTATTAAGATGTTCATGCTGATGTTTATTTCACCGTTTCATGTAGGCAAACTCCTGAGGTAAATAAGTTGTATATCTGAGCTTTAATAATAAATCTGTATAAAATGCTGCGCTTCCCACCTCCAGTCGCAATGACTTCTGGGTCTTTCAGAGCGAGTTCAGTGCTCAAGTCTGCATCGGTGCGTCCTCGATACCAAGAACACGTCCGGGAATTTTCATGCGTCCTCCGTTCTTGCGGTCTTGAGTATTAGAACTGAACTTTGGCAGTTGATGATTATGTTACACGAGAACATGTGGACGCAAGACTGCTGAAGAACGCATAGTGAGAAACAGCCAACAAGAGCCGAAGAGGAGAACCAACTGACTTCGCTTCCAGCTGATGAGTGACTGGAAGAGGTGAGACTATATAGTGCACTGGAGATTGTGTGTACAGGTGTGGGTGATTAGTACTCTGGTGACTGTGCACGGGTGTGGTAAGAGGAGGCTGGTGAGGGAGAATGGTGATTGGAACAGCAGTAACGAGCCAGGACTGTGAGAGTCACCTCATGTTTTTTAATGAACAGAAGCTTCAAAAAGGGCCTACAGTTACTTTTTTCCGCTCAATCTTCACATATGACACTCTGAGGGTGCTTTCACATCTGTGGTTCGGTTCATTTGGTCTGGACAAAGGGCAACGAATGATACATTGTAGCATTTTTTGCCGTTTTGGCTCCTTTTCACACCACACTGATTGCTTTAGATCGAACAAGTTGAAAAGAACCAAAATGCAGTCATGTGACAAAATCCACATCACTCATTGGCCAGATGTTATTGAACGTATTTCCTAAACTGCTTTTCAATTGGTCAGATATAAGTGGAACTCCCGCAAGTAAACAAACCGGCAGAGACAAAATGTCGCTGCACTGGCTGATTGCATCCCTGGTCATAGTATGGTATATAGTTTGTATACATGACTTTAGACACACTATACATTGAGAATGAAGCACAGCTGCAGCTGGAAAACAATGTTTTAATGGATTGCAATCAGCGAAGGCGTTAGGAGGGCATGAATTAATTTAGCTAAACTGCGACATGGTCATCTTCCAGAAATATTACCAACGATCCATCAGGTAATGTTTTTCCTTCTCACTCTGTTTAAAACTGTTGGTAAAGTGCTGTCAACAAATATTTTTTCTCCAAACCCCATAAGATGGGACAGCGCATTGGACTACGGCAGCTGGATTAGTCCAAAAAGGCGCAGTACTTATTGTGGTTGGGTCTGTTTTAGTTTGGATCATGTTCTCACCACAAACGAACCGCTCCAGAGTTCGTTTGAAAGCATACCGAGACCACTTCTTCAAGTAGGTCTCAGTACCCTTTTGTGATCCGCTTTTGGTGTGCACCCGAGTGCGATTGCTACATTCACACCTGCCCAAACGAACCGCACCAAGAGGGAAAACGAACTCCAGTGCGATTCAACTGAACTAAATAAGGCAGGTGTGAAAGCACCCTAAGGAATGTAACTTCCAATGCCTAGTACCAAATTATTACATATTAATACAATTTATGATGGCACGGAAGAGAATATATAATGAAATATATTTTCACCAGATGACTTTTGCAACTCTTTTTTGCTCTTTTTTGATTGATTGGGGTCAATTTTATAGAGGAGTGAAATGTAAATGTATTTTTATGTCCGTTATTATATACATATAATAAAATACAGTAATAAACACAATGAAGCAAATATTAAAATGAAATAAACAGTGATTTATGGTCTTCTGCAGAGACTAACAATATTCGGTTACAAAAATTGAATAATCAAATGTAAATTAACATTGCATAGCATTCGTCATATAAATTGTTCAATAAAATGAATCTTTATTAAACTTCTTTATGCTCTATTAAACTGCTTTAAACTCTTTTAACATGCTGGCATAGTCACAGGCATTAAAGACACATGATTTGAGTAAAACACTGTCCACAGCACCTGCTCAGACGAGCACTGATTCCACACTAGTGAATTATATGAATTTACATTGTTCTCTTAGAAGCTCGGTAGTTCTTTCCTCCGCAGCGTGATTCTAATTATTTCTCCCATCGATCATAAAATATTATTGCTGTGAAGATCCTGCAGAGTCTCCCCAAATTGCGAACTATCAAATGAAGTCTATATTGTTGACTTTCTGTTTGCACCATATAGAGCCAGACAGCTGCAATGCAGCAAATACACTGTAAACATGTTGAATGAATTGCATTAACTGAAAATCAATAGAGGGGGACATCATGGGAGAGCGCTCCTCTTTTATGGTCTTTCTTGTGGATTACTCTGGTGTGATTCTAACGGTCCCCAATACAAAGTGGACTAGATTAAAAAGCATTAATAGAGAAAGCCTGGCAGCAGCGGCAAGCACTTAATACTTCGTCTAGGAAGATTATAAATGGACAGGAATGACGTGCAAGAGATGTTCTGAACAATATGTGGTGTGGGAGTAATGACATCTAACAATTCAAAATGATCACAATATAAAAACAACATGAATCTTAGACCAAGATTCTCTGGAACATGAAGTGCTGAGTCACACTTCATCATGCAATCATTTGCCTTTTAAGAGCACATTTTACTTTAAAAGCTAGTGCTAATTATTTCAAAAGTTGACCATTTACTGTTTTTTTTCCACATTCTTTATTTTACTGTCACGCAGTATCCTTAGGCTTCAGTCACACCACTCTCCGTGTTTTTAGGCACATCATCTGCTCGTTGAGTATGTTGTATTCTCTTTGAACTGCAAAGTGTGCGAAGAGCATTGCAAGCGAAAGAACATCGATTCAGCTTCCAGAGTCTAGAGAGAGGGAGAGAAGGCTCTGCAGAACAGCCTGTCCTCTTTATGTACAAAAGCACACCTTCATCTGTCAGAGCGATGTCTTACTGACGCATTTCTTCCATCAGGGGGCAGCACTGAACAACGTACACACTGGTGTCCCTCAGAGCTCAAGCAAGCCATAATACAGTTTAATTATTCAGAGAATGGTGATGTTTATAACTCATTCTCTCTCTTTTTTCTGTCCCGCTCTCTTCAGTCGAACACATTCATCTCTTTACATATCCGTGCCTCCATCCACAACATAAGCGCAGACATAATTCATAACATCTCGCATTAACATTTGCACAGGGGACTATTGCAAAATAAATCAATGCAAACTCCATACATCTTGGCAGACTTTCCATCCACTGCACCCTTATAAATTATATATATATATATATATAT
>CAIGQQ010009766.1:535389-577622 GCA_903798035.1 Danio albolineatus
TATATATATATAATATATATATATATATATATTTATATATAGGAAGAAAGGTGATTTAACTGACTTTGAATGTAGCATGGTTGTTGGTGCCAGATGGTCTGAGTATTTCAGAAACTGCTGATCTACTGGGATTTTCACGTACAACCCTCTTTAGGGTGTACAGAGAATGGTCCTAAAAAGAGAAAATATTCAGTGAGCGGCCTTGTTGATGCCAGAGGTCAGAGAAGAATGGTTCAAGCTGATAGAAAGTACCTCAAATAACCACTCGATACAACCGAGGTCTGCAGAAGAGCCTTTCTGAACGCACAACATGTCGAACCTTAAGGTTTATGGGTTATAGCGGCAAAAGACCACACCAGGTGCCACTCCTGTCAGCTAAGAACCGGAAACTGAATCTACAATCTTCCAAATTGGACAATAAAAAATTGAAAAAAATGTTGCCTGGTCTGATGAGTCTCGATTTCTGCTGCGACATTCGGATGGAAGGGTCAGAATTTGGCATCAATAATATGAAAGCATGGGTCCATCCTGCCCTGTATTAATGGTTCAGGCTAGTGGTGAATATGACAAAAAGTTCACTGTACTCAAATGGCCTCCACAGTCACCAGATGTCAATCCAATTTAGCACCTTTGTGGAACGGGAGATTTACATCATGGATGTGCAACAGACAAATCTGCAGCAACTGTGTGATGCTATCATGTCAATATGGACCAAAATCTCAGAGGAATATTTCCAGTATCTTGTTGAATCCATGCCACAAAGGATTAAACAAGTTCTGAAGGCAAAAGTGGGTCCAACCCAGTACTAATAAGATGTAATACAGTGACCGCTGAGTGTATATTGTTATCAGGATACGAGATGAATCAGATGACGTTCTGGTATGAGGTTTCTGCAGCCCTACTGCAGTTTATGGTCGAATTGACAAACTGAACCAAATTGACTCTGACTGAGCTAAATGACACTATTGGCTCTTTAAAGCAGTGTCACTGCATAATTTGAAGAAGCCTGCGTCATTGATTCTGTTGTTTTTCCTGTTTACTATAAAACTGCCTTAAAACACTCTGTTTTGCATAAAGAGCTACATTAAAGGTTGCTAAGTTAAAGGTTGCTTAGTGTAATAGCATTACAAATGATGACATCCTCTGAAATCTTTGAGGAAAGGCAGGGATGATCTTTTGATTTGGTATTGTCGCAGAGCTGTGTTGGCTGTGATTGTAATAAGACTGGATATATCAATGTGACATTAAGCTGCAGAATGCTGCATTTGTGCTGATGGGATTTTCAAATTGCATGACAGCATTTATAGGATTATCATAATGAGCACCGGTAAATAAATTATTCTGAATCTGATGCACACAGGCTCAAAAACAATGGCAGTTTGCACACACCTGTTATTGTATTCATTAAGCAGCCTGTGCTATTTCGCCACATTGATTTCAATACAGGTTTCACTTTTACTTTAAATACTTTCTGAATCTGAATCGTTTGTCATCATCTAATGCTTGCTTACTTGTTCTTTAAAAAAAAAAAAAAAAAAGTATAATGATGAATAATATAATCTCATTTCTCTTTTTTCGTACATTATAATGTTGCGATACCAAAATATTTTTTTCTTAGGTTTTACGTACATATGTTTTATTTTTATTATTGAAATGATTCATATAATATACAAAACAATTTTATTAACAATATGAAAATACTTATCGATGGCAGTGACATTTGTATATTTGTACATTTATGGAAGGAAATACTATGTAATACTATTACACAATATAAAAATATAGAATAAATAAGTATAATAACTATCTCTATATCCATCTATCTATACTCAGAGGCCACTTTATTAGGTACACCTTGCTAGTACCGTGTTGGACGTCGTTATGCCTTCAGAACTGCCTTAATCCTTTGTGGCATAGATTCAACAAGCTACTGGAAATGTTCCTCAGAGATTTTGGTCCATATTGACATGACAGCATCATGAAGTTGCTGCAGATTTGTCGGCTGCACATATATGCTGCGATCCACTACCCGTTCCACCACATCCCAAAGGTGCTCCATTGGATTGAGATCTGGTGACTGTGGAGGCCATTTGAGTACAGTGAACTCATTATCATGTTCAAGAAACCATGAGATGATTTGCGCTTTATGGCACGGCACGGTATCAGAATCAGAATCAGAGTCAGTTTTATTGCCAAGTGTGCTTCACACACACAAGGAATTTGCTTTGGCTACAGAAGCTTCCAGTGTACATAAAGTGACAAGTGACAACACAAAATAAATATAAAAAAGACGACGATAGACATTAAACAGAGATGCAGTTAGTCCAACGATCTGGATGTTGAAATGTATGTACAGATTTGTTATAAATATACAGGTTATAAGGCTATAAGGTATCCTGCTGGAAGTAGTCATTCAACAATGCTCAAGTGGGCTGTGGCATTGACACAATGCTCAATTGGTAAGCAAAGCGTGCCAAATAAATATCCCGCCAACCATTATACCACCACCACCGGCCTGACCTCTTGATACAAGGCTGGATGGATACATGCTTTCATGTTGTCGACGCCAAATTCTGACCCTACCATCCAAATGGCGCAGCAGAAATTGACTCATTGTCATGAATTGATGTGTTGTGCGTTCAGAAAAGCTCTTCTGCATACCTCGGCTGTAACGAGTGGTTATTTGAGTTACTGTTGCCTTTCTATCAGCTGAAACCAGTTTCGGTTTGAACTGCAGCAGATCGTCTTGACCATGTCTACATGCCTAAATGCATTGCGTTGCTGCCATGTGATTGGCTGTTTAGAAATTTGTGTTAACGAGCAGTTGCACCTAATAAAGTGGCCGGTGAGTATATACAACAAATTGAAGACCATTTTATAGTTATATAATAAATAAAAACATAGAAATATATAAATTAAATGTAAACATGTATCCTACATGAATAAATGAATATAAAAATGTGTATGCGAAAGATGCAAAAATTGTGTATTTGTAGGACAAACAGTAATTACATTCAAATGAAATAATTGAATATAAAATGTGCAGAAAAGGCACAAAGATACAAATATTCTCTCAATGAACCTGAAAGCTCTCAAACCTACATTAGTGAAGGTTTCTCTGCAATCCCTTGTTATGTCAAGACAATCCAAAGAAAATGTCCTTGTACAAAGACAGATAATGAAGCTCTGTATGTGTGTGGATGAGTGTGTGCTCAATAAAGCTGCGGTGAATCACCACAGTGAGGCTATAATGAACGTCTCGAACACACGTCTAACACCTCGAGAGCTTCGTGTCTCTGTCCAAGAGCCTTTGTTGAAGGATTCAGTGACCTTTAGCGACGGGTCACCGCTCTTTTACACAGGTTCAGAGGAATTTCACCCATTGTTGCTGTCAGGTGGAAACTCGGTAATCACATTTATGACATACAAGTTCATGTCTGGATTCCACAGATATAAAAGTCATTGTCGTATGTTGTGTATGTCATAAATGCAACAAATTTCCATGACTATTTATTTACATATATTTCTTCAATCATTAGAAATAAAAATATGTACATTTATGTTAAATATATTAGATTTAAACATGTTTATGTACATTTATAAAGCTCATATAATGTCCGTATTTTTTATTTATAATGGTTAAAAAACAGTATTTAATTGAAATTAATTTAAGCAAATTCCTAAATTGTACCATATATTTTCAAAAGCCTCAAAGCAATACATAGCCTAAAGCAGATGTGGTCTACTCTATACAGTATTGTCATACTTTGACAACATTCAAACTTAATTACACACTTGAAAACTCTGTAGCTTCTAGTTTGAAAGCTCTAGGATTGTTTTTGTAGATCGAAAACGATTTGTCTGCGCTTGAGTATTTTGGATTACTGCTCTATTCGAAATCGACTGGATCGATTGGAATATTTTATTTATTTTTAAATATTATGTATGGTCAAAGGAAGCTGTTTCAGTATTAAACGCCAATCTTGTATGCATATCACATTAGCCTGCAGTGAAACAAATGGTCCGTTCCCTTTTTCGTTTTATTTATATATTTATTCGTTCAGAATGAGAGACATTTGATTAGTTTTATTAAACGTGTCTTGTCCTCTGTTGTTATAACGAATGTCATTACAATCTGTTTTTAATTTAATTATTAGTTTGCATATTTTGAGATTTTTTCATATTCTAAATAAAACTAAAGGATTTAGAAATCGATACAGTGTAGTGTAAAAGCATGTTTATTACTAGGGAAACCAAAACAACAAACTAAATTATAATGATTGTGATATGTTCAAAGTATATGTATATGGTACACATACAGTACTGTCCTATCTAGTACTGTGAAAAGACAAAGCTGAACATTGCTTGTTGATATTTTAGCTGACTAAGGCCCAATCCCAATTCTACCCCATAGCCCTTCCCCTTACCCCTACCCCTCATTTTGCGCGTTCACGTCAAGGGGTAGTGGTGTCCCAATTCTCTTTAGCTTTAAAGCGTAGGGCTAAGAGCAAGGGGTATACACCCCTTCGAACGAAGATTTTTCAGGACCACACTTCAAACGGAGGGGTAAGAAAACTTCCCAGAATACACCTGCCACAGCGGCAGGATAGCTGAACCCGGAAGTAAGGAGATCCACAAATTTGTATTTTTTGTCACTATTACGAATTTTTACGACAAACAAACATATGTTTTAATATATTCATAACAGCGTTCGTGTTTTACAGTCATGCTTTAAAAAAAATAAAAAATGCTAAATTTCTCAATCTATAATCCATAATCATAACTCATGTACAGCGGTCCCAGAACATTCTGACACACGATGACACTCGAATACCCTGTCAGTAATGTCTAGTGGCTGGGAATGAGCTTTTTAAAGTGTCTGCTATAATGTTAATGATGTTTTCGTGTGTTTACATAAATATGGCCACTGTGTAAATACACAGTATATTTACGATCTTATTACCACATTAGATCGTTATGATAACATAATATACGCCTTCAGTGATTTCCTGAAGATAAACACCAAAAAATAACACAACTGGAATAACTCCAGCAGTCGTGATCGTCTGATCTCATATGAAGCAAGAGATTGTGATGACATATGATGACGTGTGAAGGTGTTGAAGTGCTGTCCCAATTCTTAGGGGTAAGTTTTGAAGCCCTTCCCCTTAACCCTCGGTTGTAAGGGCCAAGGGGAAGGGGAAGGGGTAGGGGTACAAAAATAGAATTGGGATTGGGCCTAAGACTATGAATAAAGTGTCACCCAGAGGTCATTTACTTCTGCCGGGGCGGCAGTTGGAACATATTGAAGTGTTAACATCTGTTTGTATATATGTATGTATGTGTTTTTTTTCCCCCAAATAATTAAACATGGTGAAAATTTGACATTTGCTTTGGTCAGGCCTCTTTTTTGCTGTACCAAAATCAAGCTCAGGTTGAGTTTAAAAAATGCTTTCAATTGTGCTTTCACCAAATTACAGGTTATAAAGTTGATTGTAATTATGTGGGTGGTCATTTGGACAAAGTGTTTTAAAAGATAAAGTGCTGCACAGTGGTTATTAACTAAAACAGATTTGCTTATGACTAGACTGAAAATGCTGGACTGAAAGGCCATTCATAGCAAGGACAATGTCAATAACAAAAATTTTAATAATGACGTGACTCGTTATATAAAAGAATAGTCCATGTTCCCATATTCCCTTGCATTTTGAAAAGTTTCATGTCTATGTGACAACTTTTTTTAAAATGATCTGCATTTGCACATTCCTGTGAAAATGGCCCAAGAATTGTTATAGTGCAGTACATAAGCCAGGCCAGTATTTGGCACTGTCACCTTAGTATACACCCGTTGGAAAAGGGTTGATGTGCTGTTGGTTTATAATACACAAGTTCTTGAAAACAGGATTAAGGGGCCATTTATGGGGCCATCATGAGGGACGCTCATGTCCATAGACATCTAATAGACATCTATTAGACATCTATGCTCGTGTCTATGTATAATTAGCCATGTGTGTAAGATGCGTCTCCAGTCTTGGTTGTAATGTGAAGTAAATCCACACTTTGCTGATAAACATTTAGAAAACACTAAGAAAGACAATAACACTATCATGTACTCTGTCAATATTGTGTATGTATGTTTGTGCTTGCCTTTAAAGTCCACATGAACTGGAAGAGGCTAAGACTTTTATTTCAGTTGGTTGATACATTTTCAAATGTAATGAAATATGGACAGGGCTTTTTTGTGCATCAGGCCCTCATGGCAAACTAATGGTAAGAAGGGAGTGGTTAAGAATATTGTGGCTGAAGCCATCAAACTGACGTCTACAGAGAAGGATCGCTATTTCAAACACAGAAGTAAATGGTCAGACTTTGATTAAAGTGAATTTACTTGTATGGATTGTTCACCTTTAGAATAAAAATGCGAGGTAGCAAAATAAACATTGTAAATGCTGATTTCACATAGACTTTAATTTATATAAACAAACTATAAATAAATAAACTATCTATTTTAGTGAGTTTCATTAGCCCCTTGATACATACAGACCTTTCCGGAAAATTACCGGCAATTTTCTAGAAAGGTCTGTACGTGTGAACAGGCCCTTTTTGAAAGTACTGGTAAAAATTGGTCCAGCAATTTTCCGGAAAGAGAAGTGGATTAACGGTAATTTGCCGGAATGCTGCTCTGTGTGAACACAGAAAGAAAATTGCCGGAAAGAGCGCGTTCACAGTTAGAATGTGCCGACGTAAGACGTCTACTCCAGCCAATCAGATCATTCAGATGCATGTTTATGAAAATAAAAGCCTTTGAATATTTTTCCAGACACATTTAGCTGATAGTTGTTAGTCAGATAACGATTCTATGTTCCTTCTTAATGCCAACTGTGTAGAAAATCATCTATAAAACGCTTATGATAAACAACTGTTTGTTTACATCAAGCTCTGCTTTAGTTGCTTGACACGTAGTCACGTAATTGAGCACCAGAACACACACATATTATGAACATCTTGGCACGCGAAAGCGTTCCTCCATATGTTTTCATCGAAGTTGTTCTCAATACTTTTCCATCCACAGAATTTGTAATGTAGTCAGATGTGTAAATATTTAGCTGCGGTTAACGCTTCTGCCTTTGGATGTCTCTGGGACAAAGCAGCTGCATGAATGCTAAAGCTTTACCTAAAAGTGAAACCATCAACAAAAGCCTGACCCCTGTTATATTTACAAATACAAGGGCAGCCGTTTAGAGTTCATTTATGGTTAATGTTGTCAGAATTTACTGGTATTTTGGAATGGATGTGTGAATGGTCTTTTCTGAAAAAAAATCCAAAACGTCCTTGTCTGTGTGAATATTGCTTTTTTTTTACAATTTACTTGTAAAGTAGTTCCGGTAATTTTCTGGATATTTACTGGTATCACTGTGTGAAAGGGGCTATTGATGCGTGAAAAAAATTAAGGCAGCAAGACTATTTAAGAGTGTGTGCTGTTTAGATTTATTTTAATAATTCATTGTATTTTTAGAATTAATATTACTGTTTGAAATTATGCCTGTAATTGCAAAAAATATTAAATGTGTGTGTTTGTGTGTGTGCCAGTAGTGACATGAGCTCTGAATGTGCATAATGTTCCATCCTATTCATAATGTCAGCAGCATCATAAGCACATTTCAGTGGCCTAGATTACAGAGAACGTGTGAGAGAGCTCAAGTGGTGAAAGAGAAGCGCTTTGTGGGGGTTTGTGCGAGGCTACAGGGACCGACTGTCACTGCTTGAGAACACATTTGTGCTGTATGTTGTGTGGTTATTGATGTAGTTGGCAGGCACCAGGGATCTGCCCAAAGCAGCCCTCACGTTCTCTCTTCACCAACACATCAGTCTCTCAGGCTTGAGGGATGAATGCATGCTATCGAACTCAAACAAATAATAATGCATGCTCACTTAGCTGCAGACAAATACACGAGTACACACCTGAGCATACATCATAATCTCTATGGGTTCAGTTGTTGAGCCAGAGCCAAAGTATTTGTGTAAGTGCGCACCTGCACAAATACACAAAATACCGCTCACACGGAGAAGTCAATACTGAAGAGCAGTTGGCTTGTTGTACATTAAGACCTTTGAGGCATTTTTACATCAACTTGATTTTGCGCTCATAGTTGTAAAAAATAGATTAGCAACTTCTAATAATAATAATAATAATAATAATAATAATAATAATAATAATAATAATAATAATATTACCTTACATTTTTTCTGGACACTCAAAGCGTTTTACACGTTTTTTACGGGGGATCTCCTCAACCACCATCAGTGTGCATCATACACTTTTGGTGACGGCAGCCCTATATGACGGCAGCCATATTGCGGCAGACTGCACACCACACAACAACTGATTGGTGGAGGAGTGATGACGCCAATTATGATATGGGATGGTCAGAGGCCAGTGGGCAAATCTGACCAGGATGCTGTGGTTAAACCCCTACTCTTTTTCAAAGGACATCCTGGGATTTTAAACTACCACAGAGAGTCAGGACCTCGGTTTAACGCATACCTGCCAACACTCGCGTTTTTTCCCTGGGAGTCTCCCGTATTTCACATCCATCTCCCACCACCCTCCCGGTTTGTTATTTCTCCCGGGAACTCCCGTAATTTGTACATCCCAATGCAGTTTCATAAAAAGCACTTTTGTTCATGTTTGTTAAGTTGCCCGATCTTAAATTAAGTTCATTACCTCACACATTTGACGAAATTTTCAAATCTTGTAACATTTTACCTCAATCTGGCAACATACGTTACAACTCAGGTGTGCTGTTGATTTCTGTGCGGGAGGTGGATGCGGGACTTGAACTGTGGCAGTAGCAACAAGCAGCTGCATCAGTAGTAGTAAACATGATGGAAGGTAAAGAGTCAGGTGGTGCTTCAGCAAAGAAAAAAATATATACATGAAAATAGCTGGACGGAAGAATTCAAGTTTTTGTCTAGAAGCCACCTTGACAACGCCCACGCTTTCTGCAAGGAGTGTCGTATTGATTTTAATGTCGAACACGGTGGGAAAAACAACATCACTCAGCATGTGAAATTACAACAGGACTAAAATTGTACATTTTGTTAAAATTATTAATAATGTCCAATTCCAGAGAGTTTATTGTTAACGCTTCGCTTTAGAAGATCTCATTGTGTCTCCAGGAGCCATGGATATTGCTTTGCGCTCATTTGTATGTTTATTTTGTTATTTGCAAGCTCATACATGTACATGTGCCCACTCAAATTTGCTTACATAAAACGTAAGTTTATAAAGATGATTTAGTTTTTGGTTTATTATATGGGCAATAAATGACAGTACAATTTTTGTTTTTAAACAAATTTGACTGATTCCTAAAATGTTTGTGTTTTCTCTAATGACAGGTGGTTTCAAGAGTTCACACTTAGCTGATGATTAATAATAAAAGCGTATTTGGCATGCTGTCCCAGGAGAGAGCCCAGAATATCCTTGAGCCCGGGGCTCCCTCCCGTTTACAGGGCGAGAGGAGAGTTTGAGCACAGGTAAGTCTCGAGAACTCCCCCCGCTTGTGAACGTGCTGAGATATATCTGACTAGAGTTGCCTTAAGAGGCTATTTAAAGTAGTCAATTTACTTATGTTGTATGTTTTTAGGAAGGTGGGAGGAAACCAGAGAACCCGCGGATAACCCACGCTAACACGGGGAGAACATGCAAACTCCACACAGAAACACAGAAACAGCGGCGTTCTTGCTGTGAGGCAACAGTTCTAACCACTGGGCCACCATGCCGCCCTATCAGAGAAGGGGAGGAGTTGGGGTGGAAGGGGGGATTCTTCAAGACGAAGATGACTGGAGTAGAAAGCTCTGGTAATTTATATTGTGTCAGGATTCGTCTAATTGGTGCAATATGTTGAGCTGAGTTGTTACCAGCTGTGTTCAATCATAAGCACGTGATCCTCTCGAAATTTAGTTTATAAATAAACCACCACTGAATAAGTTTATTAAATGTTTGCAGAAAATTACAATCAGTCAGAATAACAAATCATGGTCATTCCACCAAATAGCACATTAACACAAGGCTGCCAAAACTTACGGTCACACTTTATTTTGATGGTCCGTTTGTTGAATTTAAGTTACAAGCTGAAGTTAGGGTTGGGGTTAAGGTTGGGGTTAGGGGTAGGGTTAGCGTAAGTTGACATGTACTTGCAAAGTTTCTTATAGTCAGTTAAATGTCTGTTGAATGTCAGTATCAACAGATATTAAGTAGACAGTCTACTAATACTCAAATGGACCACCGAAATAAAGTGTTACCAAACTTATTTATAAGAAGGGCCGAAAACCAAACTTGATTGAGGGTACTGGGTCGAAGGTAAATATGCCAAACTTTATTAAAGTTGCCATTGGTGATTTCCTAAGTTATATAATATTTAAAAATAACCAGAAAACATTGCCTTATATTAACTAATGAAGAATATGTTCAATTCAATTTTATAATAAACCTAATTTCAGTAAAAAAATAAAATAAAATAAAATTTTTAACAGAATGGAGTTACGCTAGTTAAGCTGCACCTGTTTTTTGCCTTGATTTGTTCAAAATTATGATCTCTGTTAAAGGCTTCGCCCCGACCTTCCCCATCCTTCCCCCTCTTTCCTTGTCGGATGGTGGGCCAAACCAAATGTTACCATGGGCCAACATTTGGCCTGCAGGCCCTAGTTTAGACATCTCTGCTTCAACATAAGTTCAAACGTTGGTATTTTGTTGTCTAAACTGAATATGAACACATTTTTTGCTACTTTTTATGCTAACTGACAAATGATTGTTGTTCCCCAAATGTAGACTGAAACAGAACATGATTTTACTCAAAACACAAAATGTAAGACTTTAGTATTGTAGTGGCATATATAATCTTACATTTCAGTCCATGCAGCTTCATTTCATAGAGGATATTCCATACCATAACTCCTTTTGCGTTCCACAAAAGAAAAAATAAGACAAAGAGGGTGTAAACAATGCGAGACTACTGGGAAAACTATTACTTCAACTCTTTGAAATCCAGCCTGAGACTGAACCCACAGTGCAATATGAAGTGACAACTCTAACACAGAGCCGTGGCTGCACGACTTCACAGTTCTGCTCCTTTTTGAACACAATCGCCGCTCTCCATGTTTGTCCAGAGGAATAGAGAGGGCGGGAATCAATGCCCCAGTTTATAAAGCACCTGAGCAACAATCCCGACTCAGATGCTGCCAACGAGAGAAACCAAACACAGGGCAATTCCTTTGATTCCAATTTGCAGCTTCCTCATAACGAAGTGCAAACTCAGATGTGAGACTCCTAATCACACCCTCTTATTATGTTTACATTGAAAGTGAATGTGTTTTATGTAAATTTTGATGTGCATGCGTGCGCGTCCTCCTGCCACAGGCCTCCAATTAAACACGAACTCTCGGTGGAGATAATTAGGAGCGATGTTACATCTTAATATAGCCACCAATGAACCACAAATGATCTCCGTACAACACCCTCATAACCAACAACAGCGTGTTTGCGCTTTCCTCGTGGAGAAGTCAGCATTTTCACCTTGTTTTTGTGCGTTTTATTATCAAGCTTCGCATCTTGTAGATTTGCTTAGCCGCAAGTGAGCGTGATGTTTGTGCTTTTCGGAATGTTCGGAGTTTAAGGCTTTGAAAAACCTGATCGGTATTTATTAAAGCACGTAGAGAGATCTGTGGTTTGATTATGTTCGAATAATGAGTTACACTTTGTGTGGGAATTGAATTACAATAGCAAGCATGTTTTTCTGTGTTTACTGCAAAAAAAATGACTGCGTGGAAAACTACGCAGGGGACTCAGCCCAAACCTGATTTGTATACGGTGGAACTCCAAATAAGCAACACGTACAAATGGGAATTACAAGAACCAGAACTCGAAATTAATTCACCATCTGGCAGCCACAAAATCAAATCCCACTCTCCACGTTTTTTCCTGTGGCTGAGAAAGAACTGGTGTTTTTGTTAGAGCGAGGTGATGATAAACAAAACCTTAATAAACACCACCACTATCTCAATCCACTCTATACTCTTTATACCCTTTATTTCTTAAGGCACGACGCACTTTTTAAGGAGAAACTGACTCACTAGCTGTGATCTGTTCATTTTAAAGTCCAAATTAGAACCAGAAAACTAATCGTGCAAAAAGTTAGATAGCCTTTTTTTCTGGTTTTGCTTGCGGCACTGCATCACCAGTTTGCCTTTCATGCTTGATACTTTGACCTGTTTTTTTACTGACCTCTTTCCCCTTTCTCTTTTTGCCTTTTTTCAAAGAGAAGGTGCAGTGAATGTACCTTCCCCATAGCAAACTATTTTTTACCTCTCCGTGAGGAACAGTGAGAGCCCTATTCGCAGTAAGTAATAAGAAGCCAAACCTTGGAACATCAAGTTGGCTTGTATTACAGAGAATAAAATAGCTGCTGTGAAGAAAAACACACACAATAAAAACATGGTAATTACATCTTTGGGGAATTACATCTTGACTATACAGTCGTTATCAAAAATATTAGCTCTCCTGTATTTTTTTCTTTTTCAAATATTTCTCAAATTATTATTATTATTTTATTTATTTATTTATTTAATTTTGCACATTTTTCGAGTGCCTTGGACTGATTTTTGTTGTTTGCTTTGACGAATCCCTTAACCAAAGAGCACGAACCAAAGATTTGCGCTACCCCTGAGCACTTTTTGTTTGTTTTTGGATTTCCCAAAAGATGTTTTACAGAGCAAGAAATTTTCACAGTTTTTTCTATAATATTTTCTCTTCTGGAGTCTTATTTGTTTTATTTCGGCTAAAATAAAAGCGGTTTTTAATTTCCTTAAAACTATTTTAAAGGTCAATATTATTAGCCATCTTAAGCAACTTTTCTGTGGTTCTCAAAGTGGCCAAAAGTCAAATAAATGTTATTATATTATCATTACTATAATTATTATAATTTTATAATAACTATTAGAATGACCATATTTTATCCATAACCCACAGAAGATACAAATAGTAGCTAAGAGTTACATAAAAAAGCAACAACATGTAAATAAAAAGTCATCAGCCTTTCAATTTTTTTGGTAACACTTTATTTCGATGGTCCAATTGAGTATTAGTAGACCGTCTGCCTAATATCTGTTGATACTGACATTCAACAGACATTTAACTGACTATAAGAAACTTTGCAAGTACATGTCAACTTACACTAACCTCAACCCCAACCTAACAGTCTACTTATAATAATGAGAATTAAGTGCAATGTAACTAAAATTCAACAAATGGACCATCAAAATAAAGTGTGACCGATTTTTTATAGGATTGTGTGTTTACTACAACATAGCAATAGCATCAGCTGCCGCAGATTGATTTTAGGACTAGGTTAAACTTTCTAACTGAACATTGAGGACGAGTGTTGGTCCCCAAAATTAAACCAAGACTTTTGCTGAAAACATTGTGCCCACCGGTCTCATTCGGTGAAGTTGATATTAGATTAAACTAATTCATAAATTAATTTATTTTCCTTTGGCTTAGTCCCTTTATTCATCGGGGGTCACCACAGTGGAATGAACCGCCAACTTATCCAGCATGTTTTACACAGCGGATGCCCTTCCAGCGGCAACCCAGTACCGGGAAGCATCTATATTCACAAACACATTACGGCCGATTTAATTTATTTAATTCACCTGTGCATGTCTTTGGACTTTTAAAACCAGAGCACCCGGAAGAAACCCACACGAACACGGGAGAACATGCAAACTCCACACAGAAATGCCAGCTGACACAGCCGAGGCTCGAGTCAGCAACCTTCTTGCTGTGAGGCGACCATGCTAACCAATGCGCCTCCGTGATGCCCTAAATTAATAAAAGACTATAAATCATATCCTATGGTTGTTATTGCACTTTTTTGTGTTGTCAATATTCAAATTTTTATACAGGCCTATTGTTGTGTGTACAACATTTGTATATTTATAACCACCTCAAAGGAATGTGGGGGTCACAAGTCACTGACATAGTTTTTTGGGGGTCGCGGGCTAAAAAGTTTGATCCCCTGGTCTACAGAATAAAACACGGTTATACAATGACTTGCTTAATTACCCCAACTTGCATACTCTAGTCAAGCCTTTGAATTGCATTTTAAGCTGAATACTATTATCCAGAAAAACAGTCAAATATTATTTACTGTCATCATGGCAAAGACAAAAGAAATCAGTTATTAGAAGTTAGTTTTTAAAACTATTATGTTTAGAAATGCATTGAAATAAACCTTCTCGTTATACAGAAATTGGGAAACAAATCTGCAGTGGGCTAACAATTCAGGAGGGCTAATAATTCTGACTTGTATAACTGTACTGTACTATAAAATAAAACTGTATTAAAAGATTTTTAAAAACCATTAAGATCTTGTATAGTGCTTTCAAACCATTATGGAACCTTATTCAATGTATCTATTTAGTATTCAAAACATATTCTTAAATGGTTAGTTAACCCAAACATGAAAATTATGTTATTAATTACTCTCCTTCACGTCGTTCCAAACCCTTGAGAGCTCGGTTAATCTTCAAAACACAAATTAATATATTTTAGTAGAAATCCAAGAGCTCGCTCATCCTCCATAGACTATAATGTTTAATTAAGAATATTATCAAACAATAATGACTTATTCAACAGTTTCTTCTCCACAGTATTAGTATAGGACACACATTCACAAAAAACAATATGCTGATGTATACGTTAGATGTGCCTGTGCTTTGTTTTAAACAGAGGAAGTTGCACGCTAGCATCAAGGTATCAGGGCACAGTGCTCCTGTGCAATATACTGACACTGAGGAGAAGAAACTATTGAATAAAAGTTGTTATTTTTGTTGGCGTGGGTTTCCTTCAGGTGCTCCGGTTTCCCCCGCAGTCCAAAGACATGCAGTATAAGTGAAATGGGTAAACAAAATTGGCTGTAGTGTATGAGTGTGAATGCAAGTTTGTATGGGTGTTTTCCAGTGCTGGGTTGAGGCTAGAAGGGCATCCGCTGCGTTAAACATATGCTGGAATTGTTAGCGGTTCATTTCACTGTGGAGGCCCTAATAAATAAAGCAATAAAGTCAAAGGTAAAATGAATGAACGAATGAATGAGACGGGACCGTTGATGTCAATGGAGGATGAGGAAGCACTCATCTATAAAGTATATTAATGCTAACACTTTACAATACTACTATATTAGTTAAGGTTAGTTAATGCATTTAATAACATGAACAAACAATGAATAATACATTTATTACAGTATTTGTTCATGTTAGCTAATAATATCTGTTAGTTCACACTGTAAAATATAAATTGTTGAGAAAACATTAAAAAAAAAAACAGGGCAACTTGATGCAGTAAGAACTTTGAGTTGTACTCATCAACAATATTTTGTTTATCTAGCATAATTTTGTTTATTCATGCAATGTTGATTATTGTATTTTACTAATAAAGATATTCTTGTCACATCAACTGAAGCAACAGTTACTGCTATTGGGTCAATTCATCTTTTTCTGTTTTGTGGATAATTTTCTTTTTCAAATTTGCAAAATATATAGTACTAGTTAGCATATCATCCTGTTTTTAATCATTTTACCTAAAAATAACAAACACTAACTATTTCATTTATTCATTCATTCATTCATTTTCCTTCAGCTTAGTCCCTTTATTCATCAGTGGTCGCCACGTCAGAATGAACCGCCAACTTATTCAGCATATGTTTTACACAGCAGATGCCCTTCCAGTTGCAACCCAGTACTGGGAAATATCCAATCACACACCAGTACCGCATGCCTTTGGACTGTGGGGGAAACCTGAGCACCCAGAGGAAACGCATGTGAACAGGGATGCCAACTGACCCAGCTGGGGCTCGAACCAGCGTCCTTCTT
Source organism: Danio albolineatus (assembly GCA_903798035.1). Lineage (NCBI taxonomy): Eukaryota > Metazoa > Chordata > Actinopteri > Cypriniformes > Danionidae > Danio > Danio albolineatus. Next base: position 551,317 of record CAIGQQ010009766.1, read on the forward strand.
GCTATGAGGCGATTGTGCTATCCACTGCCCCACTGTGTCACCCCTCTTACAAGCAAAAGATAAACAAGCTTAGTCTTTGATCGTCACGTCACGCGTGTGCGGATTATTTAAATATGAACATTACTGTTCAACACAAAAATGTTTGTCCAGAAAACTTAGTTAAACATGTAGACATGACATTTTAGTGAATATTGTTGTCATAACATATATTTTTATGTAATCAGTTATTCACAATTCTTAGTATATCTGACAGAAAAAGTACAGTCTGCTGAACAAATCGTGATTTTACTTTTTACAGTGCATGTTAACAAGCATGAATTTGGATGAATGAATAATTAGCGAATGTTGAACTATGATTAATAAATGATGTACAAGTGTTGCTCATAATTAGTTCATGCTAAGCAAATACATTAACTAATAAAACATTATTGTAAATTGTGATCATCTTAATTTGTTTTTATAAGATGACCTAGCTAACGCTTTAAGATTGTGAAATATAAGTTGCAGCATGATACAAAAAAGTGAGTTATAGTACACGTGAGCCAACAGAACATGTTACTTTTACACAGACATGATTATAAATAAAACAGCAATATCACTGAATCATCCACAACAGTTTCTTGTTGATACTTGAAACTAAATAGTCATCATTACAAATTTATAACATCATGAGATGCCTAATAACTCTGGCTTGATTGTGAATGTAAGTGTATATTACAGTTGCCCTCAGTCTCTCCTTCTCCGTGTTTACCTTATTGGTAGTCAAAGTGGATATATAACATAGCATGATGGAGAACATGATCAGAAAGCAAAGCAGCCTGGTAATACAGAATCATATCCCCCTTGAACCCAAAGGGGTTTCGATGCCTAATCAGAAATGTCTGCCACATCATGCTGTTGTTTGCATAAACACCCTCATAATTGAACAGTACACTTGAGTGGATATTTCATGCTGAATATTCATCAAATGGAAGTTTGTCTTTGTGCTGGTTAAGTTTTTGGTTGTCGTCCCAAAAATAAAAAATAAAATAAATAAAAAGTATTCTCTTTTGAGGAGTTATTTACTAAATTATGTAAATGTATAAGTAACTTTTATTCTACTAATTTATTTGTGAAGATTAATAGAATAATTGGAAGTATTTGCAAAGTTAATGTATCTGTGGAGAACACTAAATAGTTGGCCATTATGACACCTTCCCTAAACCCAACCAGTAGTGTTTTCAAAAGTACAGATTGTCCCAATCAACTCCTTTCCTAAATGTTTTCAGATCTTACCACGTTCTCACTCTGTTATATATATTTTTTCCTTTTGTTTTACACGCTTTCTGGAACCGTTCTTCACCGGACTCATAACCTGTCGTCACGGTAAACTCCTCTCTGCTCAAGTCCACAGATGTACATGGCGAGCTACTAGGCAGACTAGTAACAGCAGAAAAGCAGTCTACATGGAGATAAGTGGTCAGCTGGTAAGCACAAAAAGAAACTGAAGCCATTGGGGGCGTCATAACGTCCTGTAACATTCCTTTTAAAGATAAAATGCAGCTATGCATAGCTCTGGCTACATAATTTGTGCTCTCCAGAAATGTGTACAACATAGGCTCTTTCTGAAAGCGTAGCCCTATATACATTTCTGGAGATCGCGAATTATGTAGCCAGAAGTACGTATGGCTGCATTTTGTTTTTAAAATGAACTGTATGGGACAGTATGATGCTGTTCCTTTTCACACTTACCAGCTGACCACTTACTTCCATGTGGATGGCTTTCCCACTGTTACCAGTTTTCCCAGTTAGCTCGCCATGAGATGCAGAGGAGTTAACCGCGATGAAGGGGTTCGTGTCCAGTAAAGAACGGTTGCAGAAAGCGGTCAAGAAAAAACAGAATCCCAAAAATAAAATAAACAAGTAAATAAAAGGGTGAGAATGTGGTAAAATCTGAACACGTGGTAAAAATTAGGTGAGGGCTTTTCTTTTTCTGGATTGCTTTTTAAAACTGTCAGTTAAGTTTAGGGAAGTGGGTGTTCAGGTCAATCGGTGCTTTTGAAAACATTATTGGTTGGGTTTAGGGGAGGAGGAGGGTGGGTCAGTCGATCGATCAGTCAGTCGACAGTGGCCTTGGTGAATTTAATGCGAGAAGAGCAGGTGTAAATGGCACTCACGAGAGAAATTTAAGATCTGAAAAAGCATACACAGTGGCCTCAATTGGATCCGCAAAAACAAAAACTGCATAAAAATATCGCTCCTCTGACATATTTGGTGCTCTCCAGAAATGTATATAGAGGTATGTTTTCAACATGAGCCTGGGTTGAATGTATAGGGTACGTACAAAGATATACTTTGTATGTGAATTTATGTTTTGAGATTTTACTGCTACACTGGAATTGCTCATATCTGACAACCAAAACAGCATACTATTAATATGTTGTCACAGACCAAGAATTCGTGAATACAGAATTCAATATTGGGAAAAAACGTCAAATAAAACCTTGTTGACGAATGGCAGTCTACAGTACTCTGTTTGTGCTGCAACAAGATATTGAGTGGCATCACCAACTACTGGCCTGGCATGCATAATACAGCCCTTTTGTCATGGATCCATGTATACAAGGATTTTGACAATGCTGTTGTCTGTGCACAAAACTTTTTAAAAATGCAAAGGAAAAACATATCCTTTTTTAGTATATCTTGACACGGAAACGTACCCTGAGAATACAATATATATCATGCAGTCAAAGCTCCAACAGCAACATCAAATCCTCAGCCCTTCATACAGCTTTTTTGCTCTTCCAGCATACAGTGATAACAATGATCAGCAGATAAGTTTGACTGACCTTGCTGGAATGACTGAGTGAGCAGCATATAACAATATACAACAGCAACTGGAAAACTTTTTGTTTTCATTTGGGAAATAAACGGCTTCTTCTGAAACTACGATTGTTGCATATTATATTTTCAGACCTATGGGGAAACTTTCCATCAGCTGTGTGCCCAAGTTTGTCTATTAAAAATAAAGTAAAACAAAACAAAAAAATCATACTGCAATAATATTGCACAGTATATAATGTCCAAAAAGATTGGGTATGTAAAAAAAATGTATGAATAAAATTAATTGTATGCCAACTAAAGCCGAGTTCAGACTGCATGATTTTAGCCTCAATATTGACTCGCTGACAGGTTGAGAAATCGCTGACAAATGCCTGAATTCACAGGCAAATCGATGCTCGTTCACATGAGCAACAATCACACAGCGAGAACTATCAATGACGCGACAGCCGTGAGATATTTGGCGTGCTAAATATCTGGAGCTTTCGGCGATTCAAATCATGCCGTGTGAAATGTGTTCTGATTGAAAATAACAATCACGTACGATTACCTACAGCCAATGAGAGAGCAGCATCCACTAGTATGGGTAACGACAGGCCAGCGAGAGGTTGGGGGATACGTTAAAAGCGCTCATTTTCAGTTTATTTGGACCCAAGAAATGGAGAAAAAAAACTAGTGTAAATTTGGCACGAGCCCCTGTGTCTGTTTGATGTGTCATCTGAGCAATATCACAATCGGGTCGAAGAAGAGAAAAGTTGAGGAGAAATTACTAATTCCCTTCGAAGCCAGATGAGCAAAATAAGTACATTTTCCCCATTAAATGCTTCTTTCTCATTATTTAGTTAATAACAAAATATATACTATGTGTCCTCGCATTTTTTCCATGAAATGATTTTTCCATGATGATGATCTCGCATGTGTTTGGTTACAAGACGTAGTTTGGACAAAGTTGTTGGTGTTTCTTCCTATTTTAAAGTCATGTAGTGTGAAACCCCCTGTCGCCGATACGTCTTGCAGTGTAAACACATCACCTACAGAACGCTATACCCCAGATAGTCATGCAGTGTGAAAACATCTGTGACACGACAGTGAATCTTTGAAAATCATACATTCTGAACTCGGCATAAGGCTGCATTTATTGATTACCAGTAGAGCTGGGTGTTATGGCAAAAATGGCAAATCTCGATAATTACTTTTCATTTTCAATGATAATGATATATATTTCGATATAAGTTGTTAATGTTTACAGATTTAAAATAGTACCCCGACAATGACTGAAGCCACAAAAATTAGAGGGTCCATTAAATGGCATAACATATTTTTGGACGATAAATTTTCGGTGGCCGAAAATTCTGTACATCTCTAATATCAACACACTTTTAGATTCCATTGTTTTCTGCTGTGTAAATGGCTCTTAGATCAATATGGAGTAAAAAAGTCCAGAAAACATCAATTTTATCGTGATTCAACATAATATCGTTTATTTATCGCTAATCCAGCCCTGACTACCAGTACATTAAACATTGATATTACACTTGTTTAGCATTAATCTTTAATTTAAACAACGTCTTTAGTTTCACATGATGTTTCAGAAATCATTCTAAAATCTTAGCTTAATGCTAAAGAATCTTGTGATGCGTAATATTTCTGTGAAGGTTTTAATCTTAAATCTCTGACAAAATAGACATGTTCTGTAACCTTAAACACCTTGACAGTCATGCCTTTTGATCAATTTACTTACTATTTAAAAGTATTATTTTCTATCAACAACAACAACAACAACAAAAAACTTTAAATGGTAGCCCAAAACCTTTTGACATAATTATATTAATAGTTTTTATTAGTAGTTAGTAGTTATTAATAATTAATAGTCCCTTTAAGGCAAGTCATTCCACTCGGTGGCCATCTTTGAAACGCCTCTCAGGCATTATGCTCAGGCATTCTGTGTGAATGGGGAAACATTATATTCCCTAAAACTTTTAGCCAAGCTTACCATTACATTACACATTTGGATTAATCAATAAAAATAAATAACAACTTTCTCATAAGTTTCATTTCAAAATGTTAGAATCAAACAAAATCTGCAATTTTCAGGTTGCCCGAGCTAATGCGCTTGCACACTCGAAAGGAACAAGATCACGACACCAACCTCATTTATGGCCGTTCTACATATTATCATCCTTTAAATAATGAACGTCTGATCGAGCTGTTCTTCTGAAGTAATTTACAGCTTGGTCTTGATGGCAAATCTCCTACAGATATGACAGCGACTTTTTGTTTACAAGTTTGTGGCCGATTGAGTAGTTGCTGTCAGTCATGTGATGTGCGTTTGATAGGTCGAACCTGTACCTCGGTTTCATTTCATCCACTTGAAATACTTGAAAATTTTGTTTTCAAGTGAACTTGGTTCATTTAAAAGCACATATTTCAATCTTTAACTGGATATATTTCTTTTGTCTGTAAAGGTGGTGTTTGCTGAGATTTCAGTGCGTTTGTTGATCACAAAAAAAAAAAAATTATCCTAATACACGTCTGATGCCAAGAAAATCGTCAGACGCCAGTCCAAAGCAATCAATGATTGGCTTCTTTACTAGTAGGCAGGGTTATTCATTCATTCATTCATTTTCTTTTCGGCTTAGTCCCTTTATTATTAATCCGGGGTCGCCACAGCGGAATGAACCGCCAACTTATCCGGCATTTGTTTTACGCAGCGGATGCCCTTCCAGCCACAACCCATCTCTGGGAAACACATCCATACATTCTCATTCGCACACATACACTATGGACAATTTAGCTTACCCAATTCACCTGTACCGCATGTCTTTGGACTGTGGGGGAAACCGGAGCACCCGGAGGAAACCCACGCAACCACGGGGAGAACATGCAAACTCCACACAGAAATGCCAACTGGCCCAACCGGGACCTGCCCCAACCGGGGATCGAACCAGCGACCTTCTTGCTGTGAGGCAAACATGCTACTCACGCGCCACCGTGGCGCCCAGGCAGGGTTATACTCGCCATAATGACCGTTACATTTTTCCTCATTCACAACTATATGAGTGGCTTGAGTATTCTACAGTCTTTGTTAATATGGACATGTTCATTTATTAAGCTAATCATACAATAATCTTCATAGAAACTGAGAATGGCGTGTCTTTCAAATACACTAAAATTTAAACTAAACACTACTACAGATTTTTGAATACATTTTTGGCCATTTGTTGAGTCCCTCATTAAAGTATTTTCCTAGACAGTAACTAAAACAGCCAATAATTTTGCTTTCGGAGGCCAAGCTGGATTGGATTTTGCCAAGGGGGCGATGAAACGGGATTCAAAACCATCTCCCACATGAGCACCACAGCTCAATCCATCTGGAGCACATGCTAATCACTAGACCACGGCGCCAACTAGTGCTTCCTGCTGGCACCTACGCCATCTAGTACTGGGTGTGCAGGTGGAGTGAAGCCGTATGCTGGCAACCCTGAAGCGTTGCCAAACGCTGGCAGCTCTGCGCTAGATGTGCAAGAAAAAAAAGAGAGACTTTGTGAGTGTTGTTGTGTCTTGGTATGTCAAGCGAGTGCCAAGCTAAGGGACATCATAATTATCACAGGTTAATCATAAGTCATCCTGTCAAGCCCGTGATAGCTTTATTAATTTAATGCACTATATCTTGGTGAGAGACGACAGGGAGAGAACTGATGTGCTCTGGTACTTATCTTGTCAGTCAGCGTGCTGGGTTGGGTTGACTATTGCGCGGTTCTGGGTAAATGTGTGTGCATTTGTGTGTCTGGGTTAGAGAAAGAGAGATAGATAGAGCGAGAGGAGTGCTTTAAATGAGCAATCAGGCACCGAGCCTTGCTCAGCTACAGCTGCCACCCACACAAACACACTTATGCATTTCGCACTCAGGAAAACCTCTCACTCAGGTCACATGGGGCGCAAATACCATTCGTTTTAAAATTTAGATGGAGCTCAATTAAAATGTATGCAGTCGCACACCTAACCGCATTTGCAGGCGACCTAACACACACCTACGTATGCACGCTTTTGCTCATACTGTTGAGCAACAGAGATCAGCTGACAAACAAAGCCTCATTACACCCCTCTCCCATTCTCTTTTGCTCGTATTCACACACACACACACACACACACACACACACACACACACACACACACACTGGGCTCTTCACCTCATCCACCTATGTAGAGGGAAACAAGCCCTCCCTACTACCACTCTGGTCACCATGGCAACAGCCAATCAAGTCATGTCTCTGAAAAGGCCTGCCTGTAGAATACCAGGAGACAAAAAGCAGGAGATGGTTGAAAAAAATAGACTTAAAGACAGAGAAATTATTTAGGAGGAAAAGCTTGAGGTCAAAGGGCAAATGTAGGGCAAACCGCAGAATGTGAAAGTTCAGTTTATAGAAAGCAGGCTGATGTCCATGTAAGAACGTAAATTATCATATGCATTTGTTTATTTGCAAAACTTGTTTTTTTTTCACTAAGAAGTTTCATATAGGCCCCGTTTACACGTTTTAGTTTAAAACGATCTACTTCCACACTGGCGTTTCTGAAAAGAAAAATATCTTGTCTCTATGTAACACCTCTTTGGTCTTTTGAATTTATTACTTGTTCTCAGGTAATGTGTTTTGGCTGAGCGCAAATAATTTAGGCTAATATATTCATTTATGTAACCACGTAGACTGATTCAGCACATTTGACTGATGCTTGCCTTTATTTCCTACATTGTATAAACAATTGCGAAAGAGACATGGTAAGAGGCAGTTATGTTATAGGCTCCATTTTGTTATAAATATACATACAGTGAACATGACGGTCATAATAAGCGGAATAAGCAAAAAAAAAAAAAAAATCTGTTCCTTATATCATGTTTCACTTTATTGTTAAGACAACGTAGCCAGAGGTATGAGAATGATGTTATAAAGTACAATGTTTGTTCCGTTTGAAGATTTGCCCAACATGTCCTTGGTAGTGTTTTCCATTTCAAACTTGCGAAGTCTGAACAAGAAACAAGGAAAGGATGCAAGACTGAACTTTTTGTGTACTTAATATTGAGAAAAAAAGCCCCAATCATATTGGCGAATGTCTACAGCCCTGCCTCTGTTTTCAGATGTCTCCTTTTCCCCATGACAGATCATTGACACAAAGCAGCAGCGTTTTAAAATGAAAACTGCCTCTTCAGATTTTTCAGAATACTGTTTTCATGGCTCGAAAACTCTGGGGTAAGGTGGACGGGAGGAGTAACTGTAGCAAAACTTATGCGTTTTAAAACTAAAAATTTGTGTAAACGGGGCCATGTATTCCAAAGGCAGATACTGATAAGGGACTGGTTAATACTGTATGTGTGTGGACTTTTATGTGTGGGGTTTTACTAGGTGGTCACATGTTGATTGGTCAGTTTGTATGCCTCAGTATTTGGGCTTTAGTCAAATGCTAAAGAAAGATACAAAATAGGTGGTAAACTTTGCTCTGGCTCTTTTCTTGCTCTGCTCCTCTCCTGCTCTGGAGTCTATCTTCTCTGACTCTACTGCTATTAGGCTTTCTTTAGGGCCTACTTTCTGATGTTTGTCTCTCTCTCTGTCTATCTCTCTCTCAAATAACTTTATTTTACATTTAAGCCGGTTACAATTAATATCACGTTTTTATCATTTCATGTTTAATATTTTATACAGTTGTTACTAATTCAGTTGTAACCATAGCAAGTTATTGTCATTAACTCATTTCATTTTCAAGTACTTTGTGATTTACTTTTGATTTAACATTAACACTTAATTGCTCCATATTACAGTACAACACAATCACATAGTAGCAACGCTCTCCCACATTTTTAGCTATTAAAATTGCCCTTATTTTTAGTTTTTGGTATAAGACTGCAGAAGAATGGTTTGACTAGAAATGTTTTTGGTTTTTCACCATGTACTCATAACTTTTTAGTCATTCTGCAAAACTACAGTTTGAACCGCTGTAGTTAAAATCTATCTCATGTACAGCTTCAATGTTACAGACAGAGTTCATTCATTCACTTCCCTTTCGGCTCGGTCCCTCCATCAATCTGGGGTCGCCACAGCGGAATGAACCGCCAACTTATCCAGCATTTGTTTTACGCAGCGGATGCCATTCCAGCCGCAATACAGAATTACTATTTAAAAATATATATGTTTTTAAATTTAACATTACAACTGCTCATGTATTCAAAAACTCAAACCAAGCTTCAAAAAGTGAAGCAGAATGGGGAGAAAAGATTAAATGCCTTGTCAAAGCCCAATCCCAATTTTTTCCCTTTGCCCTTACAGTTCTTACAACCCTCTGGTTCATGCATTCATGTGAAGAAATGGGGTAGGGTAAATACCAGATGGGCGTCATGGTGGCGCAGTGGGTAGCTCGATCGCCTCACAACAAGAAGGTCACTGGTTCGAGCCTCGGCTGGGTAGCTGGCATTTCTGTGTGAAGTTTGCATGTTCTCGTGGGTTCCCTCTGCGTGCTCCGGTTTTCCTCCACAAGTCCAAAGACGTGGTACAGGTAAATTGGGTACGCTAAAATTGTCTGTAGTGTATGAGTGAGAAGGAGTGTGTATGGATGTTTCCCAGTGATGGGTTGCAGCTGGAAGGGCATCCACTGCGTACAACTTATGCTGTAAAAGTTTGTCAGTTCACTCCACTGTGGCGACCCCAGAATAATAAAGGGACTAAGCCGAAAAGAAAGTGAATACCAGATTTCAAACTACGATTTTTCCATCAAGCTAACATCTTGAGTCAACATCATATTGTCATCAAATACTGACATTTATTTGTCAGGTATGGCAACCAAAATCCAACATCTGCTAGACATCATAGTAGTAACGTCCACACAACGTCAAGCTGTAACATCATTAGATGCTGATATTTGGTTGCTTTTAAATTAAACGTTGAACATTGACATCAGCCTGACGTTGGGTTCTGGCATCAACCCGATTTTCATTTCCAAAAAAAATGCAGCATCTGCACAATGTTGGGATACAACTTCAATCTGACATCATGTTGACGTCATGTGCCTGCTGGGCAAGCATCTTTTTTATGACATTCATAATGGTGTTCATGTTATATTTTCATAAAAATAATAAAAAGTTACAAACGTTACTATTAAAAGTCCCTTATAATAAACAGTGCATGATAGTCTCACAACATATTTTTAACTCTGATAGCTGATGAATTGACAGAATACCATAAAAAGCCTAGTGAAAGCTAATTTGCTCTTTACAGCAAGTCTGGTACTGGTCCAAATTAAAAGCTCTAGCCTAATTTGTTATTATGATACATTACATCCATAAATATGACTTGTTTCCTCCTTCAATGTAATGCTTTTCTGGCAGATTTAAATGTCCACCAAACAAAAATTGCAAGCCAAATTGCTTAAAACTATGTACAAATAATAGTAAAAGCAAATCTAAAAAGGAAACTGCAGCATCTGTTAAATAGTATGAAATGGCAAGATTTCAGCTCATTACTCGACTTAGTCGATATATTGTTCTATCAATAATTTCCCCCGTCAGATTTACCCTACTCAAAGTTGTGGTTTCTTCTCTGTTCATGAGCTGTGCGTGGCTACCTCAGACTTGTGAAATTCATCTCAGGTGTGTATTTTTCACCGGGTTATTTGAAGGCGAGGGGCTGCGCTATTGAGGTGCTTATACTTTCAGCTGCCGCTGCTCTGCCGACGCTGACTGAATAAGTGGAGAGGAAGTGCATCCTTCTGCCTTCTTTTCTCCTGTTTGCCATGCAGTGTGTTTTCGAGCAGTGAGCAAGAGGTCTTGTTGTCTGGCCAGAGCTGTCTTCAGATGAGTGAAGAGAGGCGCTGTGGCATCATGGTGGGACTCCAGAGAGGCTTTTATTAAATAAAAAAAACAAATAAAAAGTAGAGATGAAAAGGAGAGGTGTCGGGGTAGGAATGGTGAAGTCTATGGGGCATGAAACTATATAAAAGTGTGATATTCTCAACGGGAATGAGGAACGGGAAGGTCAGGTTTAGTGACACGAGGTCAGGAAGTCATCGGGGCCTGAAGGACATCTGATATGTACAAGACTAGTTTCCCCAAGAGTGAGGTGCAATGCAAGATTTATGACTGCGGTGACGAGGCATAATAAACATTGCATGCGCTCCGTCACGTGCTTCCAGTATTGCGGCACTGTCATGCCCTTCCTCACCTGCTCCTGCTGTGAGCCTGGACGTGGCCAGCAATAGAGTTTGGCGGTGAGCCATTATTTTAGGGAAAGATGATTTGGAGGGGGAAAGTACATTCAACTCGGCAAGTTTTTTTGGAGGGGGAGGACTGATCCTCAAAGAAGGATTTAAATTATTACAATTTTGCAATCTTGCTTAGAGTTGTTTTCCAAAGCAGCATTTCCAAACAAACTAAAAAGTATTAATACAAGTAGAGGGCAATGTGATTTATTTTCTTTTCGCTTAAGTCCTTATTTTAATCAGGGGTCGCCACAGAAGAATGACCCACCAACTTATCCAGCATATGTTTTACGCAGCGGATGCCATTCCAGCTGCAGCCCATCACTGGGAAACCCCCGTACACACTCATTCATACACTACTGACAATTTAGCTTATCCAATTTACCTACACCACATGTCTTTGGACTGTGGGAAAACCGGAGCACTCGAAGGAAACCCACGTGAACACGGGGAGAACATGTAAACTCCACACAGAAATGCCAACTGACCCAGTCAAGGCTCAAACCAGTGACCTTCTTGCTGTGAGTCGACAGCGATACCTACTGCGCCACCCTTTGACAAAATTCTCATATGATATAAGCCATCTAATATCCCAACAACAAATGAGCAATTCCAGCATTATGGATGTGACATTTTCAGTAAAAACTCAAAACATAAATTCACATAGAAAGTATGTTAACATTATATTAAATATTATATAAATATAAATTATATATTATATAAATATTATGTGGGAGCCACGGTGGCGCGTGAGTAGCACGTTCGCCTCACAGCAAGAAGGTCGCTGGTTCGATCCCCGGTTGGGGCAGGTCCCGGTTGGGCCAGTTGGCATTTCTGTGTGGAGTTTGCATGTTCTCCCCGTGGTTGCGTGGGTTTCCTCCGGGTGCTCCGGTTTCCCCCACAGTCCAAAGACATGCGGTACAGGTGAATTGGGTAAGGTAAATTGTCCATGGTGTATGTGTGTGAATGAGAATGTATGAATGTGGTTCCCAGGGATGGGTTGTGGCTGGAAGGGCATCCGCTGCGTAAAACAAATGCCGCATAAGTTGGCGGTTCATTCCGCTGTGGCGACCCCGGATTAATAAAGGGACTAAGCCGAAAAGAAAATGAATGAATGAATGAATAAATATTATGTTAAATATAATCATCTGTTTATATTTTCCAGAACAACTGACCACAGAGTTAAGGGACCAGAAAAATATCAATCTGTAATCATGTTTTGTACTTTAAATAAGGAAAATAAACATGCGTTATGGATGTGACCAAAAAAATCTGCGAGTTAACAATATACAAGATTTTCAAAAGAAATAATGATAACCAAAAGGATAAAAGATGTCTCTCTATAAAACAAAAATGATTGACTTCATTTTAATTAATATTTTTTAGGGCTGTCAAAAAATTAATCGTGATTAATCACATCCAAAATAAAAGTTTAACATAATATTTGTGTGTGTACTGTGTATATTTTATTATGAATTAATAAATACACACATGCATATACTTGATAAAATGTTGGTTTATATTTAGATATATAAAAAAATATGTGTATGATACAAATTTTACATTTGAAAATGATGTAACTACTTTGATGTAACTTTTTTATATATAGTTTTGGCTTCTATGAATGTGTTTATCACATATACATAATAAATATATATATAACACACACACATATTATGTCAAAACAAACTTTTATTTTGGATGTGATTAATCACGATTAATTCTTGGAGAGCCCTAATATTTTTGCATTTATGAGGAAAAAGTGTCATTATGGATGTGCCATCTGCAGTTTGAAATGCATAAAAGGTTTACGTATTTGGTGAAAACTTGCCATTTTTTCATGGGAAGGTTGACATTTGTATGGATATGCTCATAAAATATACAATTTTAATAATATTTTAACAATAATAATTATAGCTGGCCCAACATGAAATATTGTTATATAAAAAGGCACACATTCCTCTGTCAAATTTAAACTATAGCAGCAATACAAGTCTCACAACACACATAACATATCTGTTCATGGCAGAGTACTCTGGTTCTGTCTCCCCTTCACTCGCCATGCTGTTATTCATGTTTCTGAATCCATGTTATGGCATGTAAAATTGCAGTCATCAGAATGATGGAAAAGTATTCATGTGTTCTGCGACATTCTGAAATAAATAATAAAATGTGTGATAGTTAAATGAATAATATGAAACAGAATTTTTTTTTTTATGTTGTCCATCCGATATCTATTGTCAAGACCCTAAATACAAGTCACAAATTAGCAATCTGTCCTCTCATTGGTCAGAGTGCACCCGTTTATGTTTGGAGATTCTGGTTATATCCGCTATCCATCAGGATGGATGAAACAACAGATTTACAGGCTTACTGTGGTTTTCTTTGTAGCTGTCGTTATATGCTTTTTTATTTCGAGCATGAATCAAGCCCTTGTCTGTACTTTTATGCGTTTTGCACTGTTGTTCTGAATCATTTTCATCTGACCGAAGTTCAGAGAGATATTTTACTTTTTCATTTTCACCAGGTAAATCCAGCAAAACAAACACTGCTGCTTTTCATGAAATGTTTATAACAACTCATCATTCATGATGATAAATCCTTGTTTGTTCAACCATTGGGTTTGATTACTTTCTCATTTGGTAAGACCAAGACCAGTAGATCTCAAATTCAATTGAAGGATCCACTGCCAAATAAAAGTCTTATTTTCAATCAATAACTGCAATCACAATAATACATTAAATCTAGGAGCTATAAATTTGAATGACTAAGATCAAAAGACATCTTTGCACTGCACTGCTTACAAACGCACAACAGTTTTGCTTTTAGAGATTTTAAAGTCATTGCACATTTCCACATTCGCAATCACATAGACTCTTGCTCTTATAATGCTAAACTTCATTATAATAAGAAACTAAAGCTTACACAAGTATTTATTGCAATTATATCTTGAATTTGATGGGCATTCCTTTTCATTTTGTGTATACAATCCTGCGATTTGCCAGCTGTTTGCGTTGTGTCTCAGTGAACTAGAACTCTGTACTGTGTTGAGATGTTGATTTAAAAGTAAGTAAATTTAATTAATAAAAGTTATTAAATTTAATTTAATAAATTGAATGGCATTTTTTTTTGCTCCAAAATCACCTCAGAAGTTCGGCTGAGTGTTTGAAATAAATCATTACGTGCGATGATTCTGTATTTGTATGTTTATTAGTCCCATTGAATCAATAAAAAAAAAAAGTTAAATCCTCTGCTCTGTTTGATTTCCTGTGTTTCTTTTTTGTAGCATATTTGCAGTTCTAGATTGAGAGAGCCTTCTGGCCTTTGGGAGAAGATTTAAGACTCATGCTTTTGCTGAAATGCTATCTCAAATCTATTTCAATTTTTTAAGCAGCCCGACGCTATCACTGGATAGCCTTAGCAATTAAACAAAGCTCCAATTGCCATGAACATCTTATCTGGGAACCACGGCTCTGTGGCTAGTAGTAAATCTCCTCCAAAAGGCCAGAGGGTGATCTTGCGCATTTACTCTTAATACCCACAAGATTTAACTGCTGTCATTGATTCAACATGATAAATAAACCCACAATTATGGAACCATTTAGATTCAAACATTCGACTGAAATTAAATTAATTTGGAGTAAAACATCTACGTGCTACATTTATGTGCTTTCAGATGTAGAAGCATTTTTACAACATATAGTGGTAGTTCAAAGAAAAGCTACACAAACTGCTATGATGGTTACTACGATTGTGAGGGTAATTGCATTAATTTGATCCCAGTATTGTGTTTCCATGAGGTAAGATTTAAATCACAAGATTACCAGATTACAATATGAGATTTATGTAAATGTAAAGTGAAAGAAAAGACACCAGATTTCTAAAGTAAACCACCAGTTAGGTCTTGATCACACCGAACGCACTTTTTGTGAGGAGAGGCTCCTTTTTTGATCAATTTCTAACGGCTGCAAGCTTTTTGTACACGGCTTATACACCCTGCTAGCCTCACTTTTAAACCGCATGCTGTGCCTTGCGTTTTTTCTGTTGCATTCTGTGTGCCTGCTGATGAAAAAAGTCAAGTTTTTGTTGAGGTGACAGCAGTGTTTGCGTTGTCCAGAGGCTATGGAGACTTTTAAAGATGAAGGACAGACTAGTGGTTGCTGTTTAGAGTTATCCAGAGCTGTATGGCTTTACAAATCATGACTATCACAATATTATCAAATATGATATAACAATCTCAATAGCAGCGGTCATGCAAAATCCGCTTGTTAAGTGTGACGTCACGTAAAGCAGCTTCCAGGTCCAATCGCTCTATGAAACAACAAATGGTAATAATAAACCTTTACAAACAGTGTAATACTTTCAAAAATCCTGATCACAATATACACTACTCACAATAAGTTAGGGATATTGTTATTTACACGAGTGCTTTTCCTATTTGCTCTGATGTGTGTATGACATCTACTGGGTCTCTAACAATATCCCCTTACTTATTCACTCATTCATTTTTTTTTTCAGCTTAGACCCTTTATTAATCTGGGGTCGCCACAGCGAAATATACTGCCAACGTATCCAGTATATGTATGCAGCGGATGACCTTCCTGCTGCAACCCATCACTGGGAAACACCACACACACTCACATTCACACACATACACTACGGACATTTTAGCTTACCCAATTCACCTATACAGCATGTATTTGGACTTGTGGGGGAAACCAGAGAGACACGCAGAAACGGGGAGAACATGCAAACTCCACACAGAAATGCCAACTGACCCAGCCGAGGTTCGAACCAGCGACCTTCTTGCTGTGAGGTAAATAATTACTGTGCTGCAC
Source organism: Danio albolineatus (assembly GCA_903798035.1). NCBI lineage: Eukaryota > Metazoa > Chordata > Actinopteri > Cypriniformes > Danionidae > Danio > Danio albolineatus. The sequence goes on from CAIGQQ010009766.1 coordinate 567,213, forward strand.
CCTAACTTATTGTGATATTTTTTTTATAAATTGTTCAAATATTGGTGTATGTAATGCAGCAAGCGCAGACACCGTTGTGTACACCATTATTTAAATTCACTTTATTGTGTGATATGACTAAAAAGTGATCATAAACTAATATTTTCTCAATTGAAATGAGTAGCGGCATGGACCCGGAAATAGTATTCCATTCGTTACGACTCAACAAGCAGATACGCAGCTGATTCAGTGGTTGCCTAGAGACATAAAAAGTACAGCCCACTTCTTTTTTTTTTTCTGTCTTTTTTTTAAAGACAGTGTGGTGTGCCTCGCATTCTTAGAACGAAAAAGCGAATTCGATTTGTTCTGCCCCTCGGCCTGGTGCATGGATCCAAAGCGATGAATGAAAACAGCAGAAATAGAAATCCGCACACTGACATGCGTCATCAGAGGCCACAAAAAAAAGAAATCTTTGAAAAAATCTTTGTTGCCTCTGATGATGCATCAATAAAGATTTTTTTAGGTGCTTTGTACCCAGCATGACCTTGTGCTGATTTCTTTTTCCGCTGTTTTGTGCATCTAAATGTATTCATATGCCTAATTATTCCATTTTTATCATTTTGTTTTTTGTTTTTCAATTAAAACGACTGAGCTTCTGCAAATTAAACAAGTCTTTATGTAAGACTGAGTTCCAGAACACGAGTCTTGGTGGTGAAGTAGATGCAGACAGTTGAACTTTGCTCAAAGGTAACGGTCAAATTCAATAAAAGGCCCAAATCTGCTTTCCTCCATGTCACTTGAGAGATTATCTGCGGTAATCTTGAAAATGAGATGGTATCAAGCAGGCACAACGACACAAACATGGTTGGCTGACCTTAAAGCCACATTGTGAAACAACTTTAAAGGCAACAATCGTTTGCCGGAGCTCTTGGAGTGACCGTGGGGTCCTAACAGCCCTGTGTTACCAGGCAGTTGCTACGGAGACAGGAATTTGAGGCAGAGAACTCGGATGAGGTGTGAGATGGAAAGAGAGATGAAGTAACAGAAAAGAGAGGGAGGCTCGGTGAAAATTAATAAGCAGACTATGCATTGCAGGAAGGGTACTGGAAGGTTTCACATATGGTTTCTATCGAGGCATTGCTCATACGACATTACTAATGAACAAGACCTCTCAGTCATTCCTGTCTCTTGAGAACCTGTAAAAACAAATGGTCTCTTTAAACACACACATAATCAGTTACGCTTCCGTAAAACCTTATACACATTCGCAATCATCGGCCCATAATACTAACATTCATGCTGTTTTGATTGACCATCTGTGTGAAAATATGTTCTCTTTAGGATCCTTTTGGGTTAGTAACTGAAAACGGGTTCCTCCTCTGAACAGTAGGGGATCTGAATGATTTTCATGACATTAAAAGCCCTTGAATGCCTGTTCTTTCGCAAGTGTGAAAAGATGGTAAAATACTGTGACAGTGTTTACCGTGCTGCTACTGAATCTACAGCGTCACGGCGAAAGAAATGATGGGTTGTGAGCTTGCAGTCGGAATTTAATCTGCTGAGAGGGAAAGACTGCGTGAAGTGAAATAATAAAAGGGCAATAAACAGGCTCTATACTTTTCTATTGCGTTCGCATGCAACAGCAAAGAAAGGCCGAAGTGATTTTAAAAGTGTCTTTTAAAGCATTTTGATCAAACAGTTTATACTGAATGGATTCATTAAAAAACGATCGTAAGATTTGTTCTTTATTAAGGAACTGATACATTATTAGGAATGGTCTTTTCCCAGAAGTTTCACTCAAAAAGATTGAAGCAGATCACTTCAAAACTTAAAAGTTGTTTTATAAATAATTCTAATCCATCATGTTGACACAATGACCTATAACATTTCCTTATGTTGTTTTTAGACGTCTGGAGAATAACACAGCTCTTAATGCCATCCAGCACAACAAATATATTTTCTGTCCGTTTAATTTTTTCTTATTATTTTAATTTTTCTGTAACAATAATTAGAAAAAAAACATAGCAGACCACAAATGTATTGGATAGCTAATCCCTAATCCTCATGTTTTCATTCAGATGCTTAAAATATGAATTGAATACGAATCCCATTTGTTGATTATAGACCTACTACGACAGTAACAGTTAAAACAAGCCCGTAGTCAGAGGGCATTCGGGACGTTCGGAAGACCTACCCCTTACTGACAAAGGTCCAGAATTGTCTCATGAGTTAATTTGTCCTATTTTGACTGCTAAGTCATCATAAATTGTGAAAATAACCCATCAAAAGAGTCTTTAAGACCAAGTGGAATCCTCTGTTGGCTGTCGCTTTGGTGTGACCTCAGCTAATCAGTTTAGTTTAATGCAAACAATTTCATGCGTCCTGAATACTGCTGTGCAATAAAACACACAATCTGATGTAAGTGAAGTCACCTTTCACTACTGTATTGTTTTTAAATAAAGAAAACTTTTTTTTTCTAAATCTTGGATCTTAATTTTGAAACATAAAAATGACCAATAAAAAGGTGTGAAGCATCAAATGTGGCCCATGTTAAAATTTATTTGAATATTAATTTATCTATTGTTATTATTTATGAATTTTCAAATGTACTTTTTACAAGAGAAGCTAGAAAAATCGTGAAACTCTACATTATTATTATTATGTTTACATTTTTTATTATTCAAATGGCCTAATTCTTTCTGAGGAAAGTTGAATGTGCTGGCCAGTAATTTTTGTAATTTGTAATTTGCCTAATAAAATGACAATAAGCTAGTTTTTCATTTAAAACTTTAACAGATTAATAATGTTTTTTTCTAATGATATATGATATACCTGTTCATATAAATCTGTATTTAAAAAATAAATATTTATTCATATTTATTTATTCTAAATCTTTATGAAATATTATTGGTACATCAAAAGGTGTATGATGACCACCCAACAAGCCAAGCCAGCTAACAATTAGGCTTAATGTCACCAAAATTGTAATTAAATAAAAATCGTAAAATTATAGTAGTAATTGTCACTAAAATGGTAATTAGCAGTAATTAGGCTAAATCTCACAATTAAATAGAAATAGACAAATAAAGGTCCACTTTTTGATAAAAAAAAGGAACCACACCTTTTCCCCGGCTGCAGGCATGTAAAACATGTTATTAATGGTCTGTTTACAATGAATATTTTAATATTTTACATTTATTTCGATAATTTCATTGTTCATGGAATTATAATCTTCCCTGTTTTTGTTGTTGTTTTGTAATGCTTATTGTTCACTTTTAATAGACAACGTTTTACATTGGAAAGGCGTCCCAAAATTTGTTTGATACTTAGGCACTTCAAAAAGTGTGGCCATTTGGAATACCGTTGTGTTTAAAACGTCTTTACCTGCTGTGTAGTCCTTCAGAAGCTGCGTGAGCAAAACAGTTCGGCTTCACTGATGACGACGGAACAAATTTCCAAGTTTGGCTTCTTGTAGGTAAATATCCTCACTTGAACCTCTTTTCCCGTCATATTACCTTGTTATTTGAGAAAGGAATGGAAACGATACTGTGAGTGAACTGTCTGAACAAAACAGAATCGCTAACTCTTTGACTCGTTTCTTTAGTATCGGAGTATGTTATTGGCGGGAGCTGCACGTGCTGTAATCAAATGTCAGTCATTCGGCTGCGTTTTAATGGCTGCCAAAACTACAAATAGATTTACGACAGACTTACCTAAGCTTTATTCCTACATATTTTCTATTGAGTAAAAGACAAATGTGGAGTTTGCACGTTCACTTCGTGATTGCGTGGGTTTCCTCCAGGTGTTCCGGTTTCCCCCACAGTCCTATGACATGCGCAGGGGAATAAGCTAAGCTGACTATAGTGTATGTGTGTGAATGTGAGTGTTTGGGTGTTTCCCAGTACTGGATTGCAGCTGAAAGGGCATCCGCTGTGTAAATCATATGCTAGAATAGTTGGTGGTTCACCCCGGATTAATAAAGGGACTAAGCCAAAAAGAAAATGAATGATTGAATGAATAAATAAACGAGTGGAGAGTCATATAAAAACCTCATTAATTAGAGAAAAAATATTGTATACGAGTGCCACGGTGGCGTAGTGAGAAGCACGTTCGCCTCACAGCAAGAAGGTCGCTGGTTCGAGCCTCAGCTGGGTCAGTTGGCATTTCTGTGTGGAGTTTGCATGTTCTCCCCGTGGTTGCGTGGGTTTCCTCCGGGTGCTCCGGTTTCCCTCACAAGTCCAAAGACATGTGGTATTGGTGAATTGGGTGAGCTAAATTGTCCGTAGTGTATGAGTGTGTATGGATGTTTCCCAGAGATAGGTTGCAGCTGGAAGGGCATCCGCTGTGTAAAACATATGCTGGATAAGTTGGCGGTTCATTCTGCTGTGGCGACCCCAGACTAATAAAGGGACTTAGCCGAAAAGAAAATGAATGAATGAATGAATATTGTATACATTTTCTCCACAAGATGATACAAAACACAAGAGGCTTGAACCTCTCTGCAGAAGTTTGTCGGGATCAGCGTGTTCTGGTACATCACTAAAATCAAACACAAAAGGCTTTTTGGCATGTTATGAAAGATGTACGACCAGGCATGGATTACGGACCTCAAGTCCTCAAGGCCTTGGACTGTCAGGGCCCTCCAAACCCTCAGGCTTGAGGCTGCCAAAAAAAGATGTGCAGCAGGGCTGATGGTGCATTTATAATAAGCTGACAACAACAGCTTCAGGCTTATTGGCGAATACAGTAGGAGATGACCAGTAGTGCTCCTTGGCAGGCCAGCATGAGTTGGTCCTTGACTATTTTTAGCCTACTAAAACACTAATTTTTACCCACATAACACTACAACCACCAGAACCAACAAAAGCTTTTTTTCTCGAACCATCATAGAGCTTAATAGCACTGAGTCATTGCCTCCCCCAGCCTCCCACCTGAACAGTACACTAGGCTGAAAGAGCTGCATATGTGTATGAAATTACAGCAGCGAACTCAGAGTAATAATTCTCCCTTCAACACTGCAATAATGCACTATACTGAGCACTACATTTCATATTAATGTCCCATTCATCGTTGCCCACTCCTGGTAATGTTCTTTTTATTTTTCTATTCCCCTTTACTGTTTAATGTTGCTTGCCTCATGTTAAATGTGCACATTGGAGGACGTACATTTCGTTTAGTGTCCAATGCCGCAGAGCTGAAACAATAAACCTCGAGTTGACTTGATGATCCAATGCCAAGGCTAAAGACTTTTTCCAATATAGCTAGAAAAGACATCATTTTCACACATATCCCTACCTTAATTGACACGACTGTGAGACTTCTCAGTAAAGTGCACACTATTTCAAGCTTTTCATCTGCAGTCTGTCGAAGGCCACTTGGGAGAATGGATGCTATATTTGAACGCTTTCCAAAACCGACAAGTCGTGCTATACTTGACCTTTTGGAGTCATTTAGATTAATGCAATTTCAACTCTTCACCATATAGTCTAAGATACATCTATGAGAAGACTTTGGAGTATTGTTCACTGTACTGGCTGTGGAACCCAACAATAAGTGAAGTTTATTTATAAACTAATTTCGAGACGATCACTTGCTTATGATTGATACGGCTGGCCCTGCATTAGCTAAGCATTTTTTCTACTGCCCGATCTGGCCAGTGGTTGAGATTTTGACTTGCCCTGCCAAAATTTTCACTAGCCCCACCATAAAAAAGTTAATAGCTACTTCTTAGCCACATATTTTAAACAATATTTCCAAAATAACGTCTGTGAATTTAGAATTTAAATACTTTAAAAATATTAATACATGTATAATGAGCAAAAATCAAAGTTTTATGCAAACAAAAAGAGCAGTTTGGAAAATGTGCAGGTATTTTATTGCAGTTCAATGAACTGTGCATTCATTCGTTCATTTTCTTGTCGGCTTAGTCCCATTATTAATTATTGGTCGCCACAGCGGAACTAACCACCAACTTATCCAGTGTTATACGCAGCGAATGCCCTTCCAACTGCAACCCATCACTGGGAAATATCCATACACACTCATTCACACACATGCACTAAGGCCAATTTAGCCTACCCAATTCACCTGTATCACGTCTTTGGACTTGTGGGGGAAACCGGGGCACCTGGAGGAAACCCACACCAACATGAGGAGAACATGCAAACTCCACACAGAAATGCTAACTGACCCAGCCGAGGTTCGAACCAGCGACCTTCTTGCTGTGAGGCGATTGTGCTATCCACTGCGCCACCGTGAGGCCCTCAAACTGTGCAAAACACATAATTTTTTTCATTGTGTTGAACCCACGTAAATATCTGCTTCTAAGACGTTAGAAACAGATGTTTTCTTTAATCCTCATAATTTGATGTTGCCGCTGTGTTGCCGTCTCTTTGCTGTACTCGTTGTTACCAGGTTACAGAAAACAATAACATGCTCACAACATCCAATCGGAGAAGAGGAACCAAAACGCAATATGGCATTTACGACATCAGAGAGAGGGTAGCATTTAAAGGCTCAAAAGCACAAACTGTTTCTAAATTTAATAGACTGTATTTGCACACAATTGATAAATAGTCACATTAATTTAAAATCAAACTTTAGTGACAAGGCAGCACTGGCCCAATCAGGCCAGTAAAAATCCTGTCTACTGTCCCGAGCGTCCTTAATGTTGAGCCCTTTAATGTATGATTCACCAATCAGACGATTCCTAACTTATTAATAATCAAAACATCTTACCTTAGTCATCTTTGTCTTGAAGAATCCCCGCTTCCACCCCCTCTCCTCCTCTTTTCCCTCTATAGGGCAGCATGGCGGCCCAGTGACTAGCACTGTTGCCTCTACAGCAAGAACATCTCTGGTTCAGTCCTTACTCGGCCAGTCAATGTTTCTGTGCGGAGATCATGTTCTCCCCGTGCTTGCGTTGGTTTCCCCTGGGTCCTCCAGTTTCCTCCCACAACCCAAAACATGAGACATAAGTAAATCGACTAAACCAAATCACCTCCATAGACGAGGTGCAACCTACTCTCATAGCAAACCTATGTAGAGGGGGGGTTCTCGAGATCTACCTGAGCTCGAATTTACCTCTCGCCCCGCAAACAGGAGGGAGCCCCAGGCTTAAGGATCTTACGAGCTCAGGGCTCCCTCCCAGGACAGCTTGTCAAACAAGCTTTATAACCAATCATCAGCTATTTGTGAACTCTTGAAACAAAATAAGTACAGCTTAAATCTGTAACCTGGTTAATAGTAGGTTTTCTTAATATATGAATAGCTGTAAATTGACTTTCCCAGAATTCCCTATGATGCTTCCCTTTTTATGCTTTTTTGATGACATATCTGTGGTTCCTTTTTAGTTTTTTTTCATCAGTTATGTACATTAACAAAGGTACAGGACCCTATCATTCACCTTTCAATTATCATGTGTTGCGCCATGTTGTTTAAATAGCAAATCCAGTTGTGCCACTTTGTGGACTCATGGTATGTTCCGGTCTAAAAAGAAGGTGTGTTAAGGCGCATTGTTGGAGCTTTGCTATTTTGAAGAACTGAAACAGACCGTGTCATCGGCCAACTAAAAAAGCAGATATTAAGTTTAGCACAGAGCGTGTTAGTTATGCGCCTATGCAGGTCCAAACACTTACACATTGCTTCATACACACAAGATGTACAGCAACATACAAATATCTTTACATATGAACAAAATTTAAGGATTCAAATGTTACAATAATTATTTTCTACATAAATATAAAAAAATACTACATTTTTTCAGTTCATTTATGACAATCGGCATTCATATAATGTTATTATTAGCAGTATTATTTATAATATGCATATTTATATTTGTTTTAATAAAAACAAGTTTATATTTGTCCATCTGTTGTTGTTGTTTTTTTTTTAAAAGATGAAAAAATGTACTGTAAAATAATAGTTTCTATCATATTTTTATAACTTCGCCAACCACAGCTGCAGTTTTCATTCATTCATTCATTTTCTTTTCGGCTCAGTCCCTTTATTAATCTGGGGTCGCCACAGCGGAATTAACCGCCAACTTATCCAGAATTTTCTTTTTACGCAGCGGATGCCCTTCCAGCTGCAACCCATCTCTGGGAAACATCCATACACACTCAATTTGCACTCACACACTATGGACAATTTAGCTCACCCAATTCACCTATACCACATGTCTTTGGACTTGTGGGGGAAACCGGAGCACCCAGAGGAAACCCACGCAACCAAGGGGAGAACATGCAAACTCCACACAGAAATGCCAACTGACCCAGCCGAGGCTCGAACCAGCGACCTTCTTGCTGTGAGGCGAATGTGCTACTCACTACGCCACCGTGGCGCCTGCTGCAGTTTTCTTTACCGTAAATAATGTTTTGTTTTTTACAGTGTAGGCATGATTTGACGTAAGCATTCAATGCGCAACAGATGGCATGCAAGCAGGCTTGAAAAGCCCTTTCGCCTGCCTGAAACTGGTTTGGATAGTTGGCCGACGGGGTGTGCGACACATCTGCTGTTAACCTTTATTCAATTAGCTTAGAGCCTGACAATAGTGCCGAGTAAACAAAACACACCAGCAAGGGCCGAGCTGCTATTTCACTTCTATAATCATTCAGAGTGTGTGAGTCAGGGTTTGGCGCACCATTCTAGTCCAGTGGTTTATAAAAACCTGCCTTCTGATCAGATTCCAAGACATTCAGTGGAAATTGCCTATTTACAAATGACTTTGCTTTCAGCCCTCAGTTCTGTTGTTATTCACAGCACAATAGAATCGTTGTCAGTGAATGGGGTAATTATTTATTGGTGTTTGAGGGGGAAAAAGCCAGACCACATTTCCCAGCATCCCTATAGGCAGGAACAGTAGACATTACCAAGTGATGTTTGGTAGTGGTGCACTCATGGGATTCAAAAGTTCATAACAGTCACAAACAGGGAGCTGTTCATAATCCACGTGGAAAGGGATCAAATGATGAATACAATACCCGCAAAAACATTTAGCAACGCGCCGCCACCACAAAAGTGACGCCGAGCTACTAATGCCCATGAAAGAGTTATGCGCACACAGTTACATATAAAAATAGCACTGTCAAAAGTTTTTAAGCTCTTTAAGGTTTCAACCTTCGCTCGCTTTATAAGCTTCTTTTAAACAAACGGTACGTCTTTGACTTGGCATCAAAAAAGGAGCTAGTCAAAGGTGGTAGAAGTTGTTCTGTTAAGAGAAAGGAACAGTCAGTCTACTATGTGTTTGTTTCAGGTTATAGCAAATTCATACACGCAAGGACAAGATTACGGCCCCCCCATTGCACTTGAGGCCTTGCACAGTCTCGGTGGATGGATCCAACAGTGAACGGGCTCGACAGAATAATTCGAGATGGTCTTGCAGTTACAAGGGAGGTAAGAGAGCATTACATTTCCTTTGAAAAGTAAGTTGTTGCAAGAAAACGCTGAAAAGAAACGCGAGAATTATAATCATAACAACAGCAATGATAATGCAAGCAATTGTAGTAATAGAACATCAAGGTTCAAAAGGAAAAGACATTTAATTCCTATCTGTAAAGTAATAAAGTTATATTTATATGTATATATATCCAGCACAGGTTTTTTTCGTTTTGTTCCTTTTTGTTTTTTTTAAACAGAATCTTCCTCCAAAAATAGTTGGTAGTGCACTATTCATTTCCGTGGAATTAATTCAGCCAACGTTAGCTGGCCCCAAAAAATTGGACAACAATCAAGCAAAAAGAGCCACAATTTTGCTGATCAGCGTGGCGTTTCTTTTTTTTTTTCTTCAAAGTCATCCCAGACACCTGAGAAAACTGATAAGAAATCAGATCTGTATTTTTTTCATCGGAAAGAACTACATTTATATATTCAAGTTATGTAAATTACATCTAAAGTCACATATTCAAGCATATACTCATGTACACACATATATCTAGTGAGAGAATAGTTTAATATTTAATATATAATATAATATTGTACTTTTGTATGGTACAGTAGTATTAGGGTGCATGTCATTTTTTGAGGGATGTGGGGTTAATTTTGAGGAGATGTATAGATATACTTGTGTAGGTCTATATATATACGATTCCTCATACAATAATTATAAGAAATCATAAGAGAGTAAAGGTTATAGGCAAACAGGTTATGTGCGTTTGGGTCAAGAGACTGGGTGAGCACCATATAAAATGACGGTCGTAAACACCAAGAGTGCTTTTTCCTGCGTTGGAAAAATACACGAGCATGCGCCAGCATGCAACCCACTCGCTTCGGACTCATCCTGGGTGAGAAATGCCAATCCAGCACCAATCACAATGTCAAAAGTTTGAGGAAGAGAGAAAGAGAGAGAAACAATATTGCTGTTAAACAGTTCTGTGGTTCATATATATATCATATAAATATATATATATATATATATATATATATATATATATA
>CAIGQQ010009766.1:589066-604983 GCA_903798035.1 Danio albolineatus
CATTTGCATAACCAAAACAAAAGTGATCGACTACAAGGATATATGTGCAGAATACAGTGATTTATATGAAAACAAATACAGTGAAGCTTCCATCCACAGGGATTGTTGTGCATATTAGTGTGCATGATGCATTTACTGTGCATCATTTCAAATGTGAATCTGATCTTCATTTGCATTGAAACACAAGAAGCAATGCACTTAAGAAATCTTTTAAGATCAAGTTCTCAAATGATTAAGTAGGTATCAAATTAATTAATTTAACAATTTAATTATGTAGGTTGTAAAATAGAATTATCCTAAACAAAAACTGCATGCTCAGTTATTTGCACAGAGTCAAATGAAGAATGGTTATCCAATAATTTACCAAAACAAAAAGTTTTCAGGCCAAAGGAATTTGATTACTACTGTGCAAGTTTTTAAAAATAAAAGAGATTGGGTGGATTTCTGTTTAAAGAGCAGATATCAATCTTTTAGATTTGAGCCACTCAATTTAAGTTTCACACTGGCTTATTTACAAGATTTACTACATAAAAAAATAGAAACGCTGACTTGAAATGTTTAACAGACAACAGTTTAAAATGGTCCTTCACCTTGTCCAAGACATTCTTGGACATTACAACTTGTAAATCCTGTATATAGAACAAAACAAGAGCATACAATGACTCTTACTGCAACTTTAAACACTAAAAAAAACATGTTTAATCCTGTCAGAAAACTCGAACACCAGAATCACTTGCATTGTGTGTGTGTGTGTGTGTGTGTGTGTGTGTGCATCTGCACTGTACATGTCTTGCAATGCAAATCGAGCTGACGGCATACAGAGTAACACTGCCATCTAGAGGACTTCATGAGAAATTCAATTAAGGGCATGAGAGATGATGTCCTGTGTTGAACTCATTAAACTTTAGCTTATAGACATAGCTAAGTGAACAGACGGCTGTTTCTCAAAAAAAAAAAAAAAGAGAGAGAGAGAGGAAAAAATCCAAACCAAAAGTGCCCTTAAGGGCATTCTTCCCTCCACCTCTAATAGCGCATGGCACTGCATAGGGCATGTGCCAACACATGTGAGCTGTAAACAGCCCCATCCTGCAGAACACTGCACCATAGCACCAGGTGCATAACACCTGGCCGTATCCTCTCATTTGATGTTTATAAATCATTTAACTTACATGCCATAAATATCCAATTAACCAAATCTGCTCGCCACCACAAAAAGGTTCTGCTTCTCGTAAGCATTCGGAAGAACACACAAAGTACTTCGACAACAAAACAACTGTACATTTTCTATCTTTTATTTGCTTTCTGAGAAACTCAACATCTCTGTTGACTCAGAAAAAGAAAACAGTTTAGTATTTATATTTTGTATTTTAGTTTACTGAGGAAAACATTGGAACAGTAGAGCTAAGTAAAGTATCGAGAATGAATACAATAGTGTTGGGAAAGCTGGGCTAAACTGTGGTTTGGGTTAAACAGATCAAAGGGGCAGGGAACAAAAGTCACACCGATACATATATTCCCCACATCTTACATTGACAGACCCTGCCACATACCCTCCCACCCCTAAAATAGTAAAAATGATTTAAAAAAAACTTATACTTTGAATAATAAAAAAAGAAAGAACACAACTGTTACATAATAAAATATAATACGCATTGTACAGAACAGACTGGCTATTCCTCTCTTCCACCGGCCAATCTCGCAACCAAAGACATTAACACTTGCCATAGAAACACCTGCAAAGATTTCTTTACATATTTCTTTAAAAAACAGATGACATAAAACACAGGAACATGGCGTTAGTAACACCATTCTGTCCCCTCTGTATCAGCTCTGCAGAATATTTTGCACGTTTTGACAGTTTCACTGCAGCGAGTCCTCTGTGAGACACTTGAATTCAACATGGAGTGTCATAGTTGAGGTTGTTCATAGGGAATACACACTATGCACTTGATCCCCGTTCCCAAAACCAGTAACTTTCAGTTCCAGGTCAAACATTTGCATTTTAACATGAAGACAGCAAAATGGGGGGAAACAAAACAACACCACAATGAACAAAAAAAAAAAAAAGAAAAAAAAGAAAAGAAAAAAATAAACTACGTATATTTGAGAGTAAACAAAGGCTATACCGTTAAAACTCTTGAGTACTGTGGGGAAACTAGTTTAGAGAATAGATTGTTACTGTTCAAATTAGTTCACTTTCACTGGTATGCATCCATCATTGCAGCACAAATAAAGTTACGAAAATACATAATGAATGCATTTTTTAGAGGATAGAGATGCTACCATTACAACAAAGGTGCTACCAAAAACAGTTCCATAATCTAGAATATTCTTCCCCTTTGGAGAAACCGTGTTAGAGATCCATGTCTATAATGGATGGTTCTTTAGGTACAGGCTTGTTTTCACATCAACTGAGTCCTTTGTTTTAGAGAAACCAGGCACTCCCTTGGTTATAGTTTGACCACATGTTCAAGGAGTTGAATCTGTGGTGATTTCCATTAAAGTCCTATGTGCCTCCTCTTGCCTTGAAAAGTTTTTCAGCTATTAAGGCCTTGTACAATTTCATTTTTTGATGTCAGTTTACTCAGTGCCTGTATCCTGTGACAACTGTTGATCTTTCAGTGTGGCCCTCTGTTTTCACCACATAAGTCCCCTTTATTGACATTCTGATTCCTCTATTGACACGACGACAAGCAAACTTGTGGCGCTGTAGGAGAGTGCCATTCCAGAATCGTGAGGGACATCGCGAGCAAGAGAACGCCCCTTGCGAGAGATGCTGGGCCCGATGACAGAGAGCCGTCAGTAGCCTTCGAGACCGTTTTCCACAGACTATGCAGCGGAGGCGATTATGGTGGCCATGTTTTCTTGGTGGATGCCTTGTTACACGGTGCACCGAAAGACTTATGCGGCTTGAAAAAGTGGTAAAGGGACAAACGGGGCAAGTATATGACTTTAAGGGCACGATGAGAGAGCGAAGGCCTCTGAACCTTAACCTCCCCACACGCCATGTGCCTCCACCAACATTTAAACCAAGCCCTCCTCCAGTAAACTTGGCCCATTTCAGCTGAGCCATCCACTTCTTCCGTTTTAGCTGCTGCTGAAGCCTGCACATCTTTCGTTTTAAGTACATTTGCCTCCTGGCGTTTTCATAAGCACTGAATCCAGTTATCAACGACAGTTTATATTTTTTCTTTTTTTTTTTCTTCTTCCTTTGGGTGGCATCCCCCTGGGGCTGCGGACTCTGTAGATGCGGAGACTGCAATAAAAAAGGATGCTGTTGCTGGTGGTGTTGCGAGTGCTGGGGTGGAGAGATGTGGATATGAGGTGGAGTGGAATGAAGTGTGTTACTTGGAACCCCTGAATAAATTAACTGCTTCCCACTGATTGGCTGCTGAAGCTGGAGGGGACCCATAGCGGGGTTTGAGTAGTGCAGATGTTGGGGGTGTGAAGTGACTTGATTTGAACTGTGATGTCCTGACTCTGGGGTGTAGAAGAGTGGCGAATAACCAGCAGGCTGAGGATGCTGCGTGTGAGCAATGGTTGAATGGGGCTGTTGTACTCCGTGACTTCCGCTTTCAGGTGATATATGAAGGAGTGCATTGGTTGCAGCCTCACTCTCTGAGACAGATGAGGCAGTTCCAATAGAATCGCTTCCTGTTGGTTGTGTTGTTGGCCCAGCACGAGTCAAACCATGTTGAGATAATCGATGTCTGGTCAGGCTGTTTGAGTATGAAAATGCCTTTCCACACACTTCGCATGAAAACAGTTTCTCCCCACCATGTTCATGAATGGCTTGGTGATGGGCAGTCAAATGGAAGTGATGGCGGAAAGATTTCCAGCATATCTCACATGTATATAGCTTTGGAGGGGGTTGGTTGCTTGTGCTCGCATTAGATCCTTGAACTTTATCCTGAGAATAGGAGTAATAAGCGCCAGGGTTGGATTGATTATTTTGATTGGTTTGATCAGTTTGTTCTTGATTTGCAGGCACCCCTTGATTTGCAGCAGATTTGGTTTTACTCCGCCTTGGCTTGAAATCTCCCCTTAGATGCAATTTTTCATGCCTTTTCAGACTCTGCGCATATCCAAAATCTTTTCCACAGAGCGTGCATTTGTAATTCTTTTCCCCAGAGTGAACAGTCTGATGTTTGGTAAGGTGAAACGGCTCTCTGAAGTCTTTGCCACAGATGTCACAATGAAATGGCTTTTCCCCTGTGTGCACACGTTCGTGTCGACGTAATGTCTCCCGTCTGCTAAAGCCCCTTCCACAAACAGTGCATAAATAAGGCCTGTCGGAACCATCTCCAGCAGCACCACTCTGACTGCTTCTCCGACGTTTCACTACTTCTCCTGGAGCTCCTGGAGGTCTCGGCTCTCTTTTCTGTCTGGGCTTCCGTGGCCGTTTGGGTTTGGCATTAGGATTGTTGGCATTCTGTGAATTAGGCTGCTGTTGGGTCGGGTGAGATAACGGTATCATTGAACCACTTAGGCATTCTTCAGTGCCACCATTTCCTGCAGATGCAGATGAAGAGGCACCCATAGAGCCGAAGCCAAGCCCTCCTAACAGGCCACCAATGATGTCTCTCCGTTCCTCTCGTCCACCATTATTGTTCATTTCAGCAGGCAAGACAGAGGCGGCAGCAGCTGCAGCAATTGCGGACATGGCACTACTTGTGACTTCATCTTCAGAGTCATCCAAAAGAGAGGAGAGAGGAAGATGAGACTGTGGTTGGTGATGGTGCGTCTGATTTTGAGGATGTGGGTGAAGTGTTGGGGCTAAAGGAGCTTTTCGGAGGGCTGGACTTGACATGCTGTTATTACAGGAATCTCCAGAGTAGGATGATGGGTTGCCCTGTTGTCGACGGTAGTCATCGACCCTGTATGACGTTTGGTAAGGATCTCTTGAATACTCAGGATTATACTCCTCTTTAGGTTTGCCAACAGGGTTTTGATTAGCATTTCTTCCCTGTGAATACAGACTGTCACAAGACATCCCTGCGGTGCTATCCTCATTCTTGCAAAATACCAAATCTTTTGTGTCAGTAATCTGTCCACCAGGAAAATCGGTTTCAACTTTGCCATCTACTGAACCTATTGAGCTACCATCACTGCTTCTAGATCTCCTCCCAGGCTTTCCACAGTTACCAGATGCAGCATGGTTTAGCAAAGAAGTGCTTTCTCTAAAGCAGCGGCCACAAGCAGGGCAGCGGTAGGGCTTCTCTTCATGAATTTTTTCATGTCGAGTGAGAGACTCTCTGCGGTTGAACGAACGCTCACAGACAGTGCAGGCATATGGACGATCTCCAGAGTGGATGACACCATGCTGAAGGAGGTGTCCTCTCTTTTTGAACCCCTTTCCACATTCATTGCAACAGTATGACTTATCTGGACTTGAGCAAGTGGAAGACATGGGGTCTGGATTCTCATGCTGGTGGTGTGCATTTTGAGAAATTCCATCTTGTGTTGAGTGGGGGAGATCTGACTGATGTTGATGATTTGTGTTTGTGCTGCTGTTGGGACCACCACCACCATCTTCATGGCAGCGTATGTGTCGGCGAAGGGTTGGGAGGTGGCTAAAAGACTTCCCACATTCTCCACAATGAAACAGAGCCTCTTGCTCAGTCTGTGTGATATTGGGAGTCATTGATTGCTGGTTTTCAGGCTTGGGGTTTTGAGAGATATTTGATACCAGCACAGAAGCAGAGTTTGAAGATGGGGCAGAGGAAGAAGAGGAGGAGACAGTTGAAGAAGAGGAGGATGGTGTTGACGACGAGAGGATGGAGGAGGGGTCACCACCAAGACCCCTCATTCCAACCCCTCCACCTCCTCCCACAAGACCAGAGGACCCATCATGACCATGTGCCCCAGAGCCATGGCAGTTAGCACTGCTTGTGCTGTTGCTACTGCTACCATCTGTCTTCCTCTGGGGCAGGTAGCCAGCCATGGCTTTCTTTCTCCTGCTGCCACTACCTCCACTTCCTCCAGCCCCAGATCCACTATCTCCTTTCCCATCATCTTTCGGTACAGAGAGATGGAGGGGGAGTGGCAAAGGCAGGCCTGCTTCTTGTTGCATTAGGGAAGCCAGTTGATTAGATGAAAGTACGGGAATACCTTGAAAATCAAAACCACCAAGAGGTGATGGCTGGGGGGCAGGGTGTAGAGGGTGGTGTGGATGGGCATGGCTGTGAGGGTGGGACAAAGCATGAGGTGGCAACTGCTGCTGCTGTTGTTGGGGCTGGGGAGTTGGATGGCCATGAGTGTGGGAAGGATGAAGGGCTGGAGGAGGAGCAAGACCTGTATTTGAATCAGCAAGACCAAGATGATTATGGGGACCCTGCTGCACTAGAAACTGTTCTAAACTGGCATTTGTGGGCACTCCAGAAAACAGATATTGATTTGCAGCAAGCATGCAACTGAACTGCTGGTGTAAACTTCTTGCATCAGATTGGGCTCCAACTAATCCAGCCACTGAGCTGCTACTGCTGGGGGGATTATTCGAAGTGGTGGTTGAACTTGAAGGGGACGGTGATGATGAGGAAGGTCCAGGGGATGGCTGAGGAACAGAGAGGCCAGGGTGCAAGGGTGGTGGTGGTGGTGCAGACGTTACAACTCCTCCAATTACCCCAGATCCTCCTCCAGTACTCCCTCCAGCAAAATCAAAACGCCCCATTCCTGAGTGGAGCTGCTCCTGAGCTAGCGCAGCCTCAGCAGGGTGAAATGTGCGTAGGAACTGCGGATAGCCAGAGGCAGAACTACCACTTCCACTGCTGCTGCTCATCTTGCTTGATTTACGTGTGCTTTGTGAGGATGAGGACTGGGTTTGTTGGGGAAGAGGTGGAGGGGGTGCACTCATTTTGGCAAATAGGGATGATGAATCTGCAAATGCATTACTCCTCGATCCTTGAAGCGAACCAAGCCCAAGCCCAGACAGGAGGCCACTGGATGCCTCACTCTGTTGTTGCTGCTGCTGTTGAAGCTGCTGCTGGTGCTGAAGTTGGACTTGTTGTTGGTGCTGCAGTTGTCTTTCCAGCCCCAGTCCTTTGAACTGGTGTGCCTGGTGTCCACTGAGCATTTCTAAAATGTCCATTGGGTACTTTCCAAACTGGAACATTTCCCTCTCTGTTGAGGGGTGTTCCTAAGATTTTTTCCCCTGTTCACTTGTTACTGCAGGAAAGTGGACAATGTAATCTAGCCTAAAATATATGCAGAAAAATAAAACTGGCACAAGGGCCACTAATAATCAATATAAGCTTTAAATTAATCTGCTAGCAGAAATGTCTGTGTGAGATTAATTTGTCTGATGCTGTGACTGTTCATCCCATACAAACAGAGTTTTGGCTAGAGTGGTGGGCCACTACATCTGATAAAACTCTGGAAGTCTTGGATTAAATTATCATCTATAAATAAGAAAAAAGAAGAAAAAAAGTAAAAGTTGGTTTACAATATCATGCAATTTACAAGTTTGCGTTAGTCTTTCAAAATTACTGTCTAAAGTTTAAACGATAAAACATATCTGCTAATACCTTATGAAAATTGCATCACAAAATGTGTTTAGCGCTAAAAAGCAAATCACTTAGTGTTGAAAGCCAGTTAAAATTGAAGTGACGAGGGAATGTCTTTCTGTCTCGTTATTGGTATATTCCTTTTGAGAAGTTCTGAATAAAATGGTCCCACTGGTTTTTCTCTCAGAAAAAAAGTCTTCATTTAAAAAAGGAGATTTTGAAGAGCAACTTTTTTTCAGTCATTCAGACCAAGGACTGAAAAGTCAGATAGTCCACAGGGTGTATCCAACCTCTGCCTTTAATGCCTCAGCTGGAAGACCATGAACACAGCACAGTGGTATGACCAAGAGGTTCCTTCTTTTCTCTGCAGCAAGCACCCTGTCAGTCCTGGAAAAGAGAGATAAAAAAACAGTAAGGTTTTCGAACAGTAAGAACATTTCAAAACAATTTCATAAGATTTACTGTAAGCATAAGATTCCAATAAGCTACAAAATGAACAACCCCTTTCTGTCACAGAACAATCCTAAAGACAGAAAACAACAGAATTCTGAAGACATAGAACACTCATACAGGAAAGAATTGTAAAGAAGCCTAAATGTTAAACACTGTAATAAAAACAACAACAAAAAAACATGAAGTATTCTAAAATGTCAAAGGTTCCGTTACTTCGACACTAAATAACAAGAACAAGAACTAAATAAGACCATTTTTTATCTTCATAACAATACAGTTCCGATATTCAGATTCAAATTAATGGCTGATTCTGAACTGACTTTTTATTTATTTTTTAATCATTAACATCTATAGCTCTGTCTGTGGAACTGAAGATTACATTTCTATTTGTTAAACACAGTCCTTTAAATACACACTACAGTGCTAATTCTGGTAGGTTTGAACAAAAACCAATTACCAATTATAAATGAATAAAAAAAGCAATTTGTAATAAATAATATAAACCTAAAAATATTTGTTTTTAACGTAATGTAATCGCACAGCTTTTTAAATGGGAACAACAGAACTACAATATTAATAACCGCTCAGTGCACACATCTCTTATTTGTTCTATATAGACATGTTAAAAAAGCTGTAAAACCACACACCATAAATCTACATATCTAGTATAATAGCATGACAATTTATTTATATTGCATAGTTACTATGCTAATAACAGACAGACGGTTATAAATGAACACATCACATCGTCTGAAATACTAAAAGAACAAATGTATTATTTCCTGCTACATTTATTTTAAATCACAGTTTTTGTCTAGTGTTATAATTACAAGGAAACAACCATGAATATAAATAGTTTTTAAAAAGGCATCCTGTTTATTTATTGTTAAATCCTACTTTGTATACATACCCATAAGGGCTACTTACAAACGTTCCAATCAAATGTTTAAATACATACTAGAGTAATTAATAGTGCTGCATTGAAAATAGCATTAAGTATCATATCATAATACTGACAGATTAGACAACTAATAATTCCTTACATTAATATAGAGCTTTTCCGGGTACTCAAAGCGCTTTACACAGCACATTTTCGGGGGGGGGGGGGGATTTCCTCATCGACCACCAGTGTGCAGCATCTACACACCAGCTTATTGGTGGAGAGGCATAAACACCTGACATCTAGAGACTAAGCCCAACATTACAGCTAGTATGTGGCTTATAACTCCCAGAACAGCTACAAAAGGGTTTTGTAATGACATGCATCATGATATTGTACCATTTCTGTAAATTCAATCAATTAATAGTTTATTCATTCATTCATTTTCTTTTCGGCCGAGTCCCTTTTTATTAATCCGGGGTCGCCACAGTGGAATGAACCGCCAACTTATCCAGCATTTGTTTTACGCAGCGGATGCCCTTCCAGCCGCAACCCATCTCTGGGAAACATCCATACACACTCACTCACAAACACACACTATGGACAATTTAGCTCACCCAATTCACCTATACCGCATGTCTTTGGACTGTGGGGGAAACCCGAGCACCCGGAGGAAACCCACGCAACCACGGGGAGAACATGCAAACTCCACACAGAAATGCCAACTGACCCAGCCGAGACTCGAACCAGCGACCTTCTTGCTGTGAGGCGAACGTGCTACCCACTAGGCCACCGTGGCGCCCTATTAATAGTTTAATTATAACATATTAACCACACATGAAGGTCTATTCCTTTTTTACATTTTAAAAAGTATACATACTCAGAATGTGATCATAGTTCTCAATTTATTTAAAACTTCAAGGCAATTTTTTGATTAAAAATGTTGAAAAACAAAAATAGAATTTTACTAAAATATAAAAAACACTTTTCAGAAAATAATGATTAAAGTCCAACATAAAAATACTGCTAAAAATATGCAAAATGCAAACACTGTACTTTCAAGACTGCAACTCTCTCACAATTCTGAGTGTTTTTGTCTGCATCCCTGTAATAGCGTGTAATATTGCGCTCAAAAATTCTGAATAGGTATTACCATAAACAATGCATTTCTGATATTCCTTACATTTACATAGAGCTTTTCTGGGTTGCAAAGTCCTAAATGTTGTTAATTGGCATTGCTGTGACATGCAAACATAATTCATGTATTATAAATCATACAACAACCTTCATTTTTTAAATTCTTTTCCATTATATGCTGAAAAAAGCATTAAGCTTTCTTAAGGATCATGTGACACTGAAGATTGGGCAAAAGGTTGTTGAATATTCAGCTGTCACAAGAATAAATTGCATTTTAAAATGGAGCAGCTATTTTAAATGTAATAATAGTTCACAATTTACAGCTTTTCCTGTGTTTTTTGGCAAATAAATGCTTAAAGTCTAGATAAAATGAACAAATGGGTCACACAAGATCTAGTAGTAACTCAAATATGCTAACTTCCAAATAAGTAAATTAATTGCAATTATAGACCATTGGTTGTAAACAATGATCCAATTGATCAAATACTAATAAAAATTAAACAATTTAAAAAAGAAACTTCATTTAAATAAACTGATTAAAGATTAACTATGATGCCTGACATCTGAGGGATAAGCCAAATGACATGTTACCAGTTTAATAATATCAGTATGAGGTTATCAAGTCTATCTAGGTCTGAGATAAACTCATATAAACTAGGAATCATGTTCATACGTGAAAGCTTGTAATGACAAACAAAAGCTTGATATTGCTGTGCTTAAAAAAAATGTTAAAAAAATATTTAAGAAATTATTTGACAACGGCAGATAGATTAAAATAAAATGTAAAACACTACAATGTACATTTGCATATTACATCGTAATTATTAAACAAACAACATACAAATAAATGACTTTTTTTTTACAGCCATATAATTGTATGTTTCTTATTAATGTGCACTTTAAATTGTATATTGCATTTTGTTTGACCCAAGTTGATATTGAATATTAAATAAACAGGAATAAATAATAGGGTAAAAAGCTACCATATCCTCAAATAATTAATTCACAAACAAATAAACTGGTCACTTTAGAAACAAATCAAATCCTCATATCTGTCAAAAATATGAGATGGATCTATTTAAAATGTTGGCGACTGTTTCACTTGATGTAAACAGAAATGTGACGAAATTACAATAGCATAAACAAACGGACAAACATGCACAGATTTATCTAAATAAATTTAGCAACTAGAATATAGTTTAAGACAGCTAAATAAAGAATACAATAAAATCAAACCTCACACACACAAATAAATAAATAAAAAATAAATTCTGTTTACAAATCTTTAAATCTGTCCAAATTAAGGCTGCATGATATTGGAAAAATCTAACATTGTGATATTTTTATTCTGCAATATGAACACAATTTCACTAGATGTGTTGAATAACTGTTTGGAAATAATTTATAATTTTAGATATTTTGGGATGATTCTGTAGGGGAGTGCATAAAATAAAATAAACAAGCATAAATTTAATAAAGAAAAAGATACAAATTAAATAACGGCGTCTTATTGTTTTCTGAGGATTCTAAATGTATTCAGGTATGCAGTAATTGACTAATCACATGTCAAATAAGACAGCATAGTCTTTGTTTTTATAAACAACTCAATAAAATTAATCATTAATTTTTTTATAGTTACAAATAGTACAACTTCTTAAGCCTGAATGCTTTTAAAACCCTCACACATTCACAGGCCTCCAAAAACACTTACAAAATGATAAATAAGAATCCAGGCTCAACATTGCATACACTCAAAGTCTGACTATTGCAAACTATCACATTGCAACATCGATGCTGAAACGATATATTCTGCAGCTCCAGTCCAAATCAAACGCATTTACTCTATGTAGAATACAGTATAAACCAAATCAGTTAATCTGCACAAATCTTTTGTCAAAAGTAACTGAGATTGAAGCTATTTGAAGCGTCAATGGTTGTGTTACTCAAACTAAATGTGGCAAAATTCACACTTGTTTAGCTCTCTATTAGTTGAATAAACAAATGGATGTCAAGTGAGCCAATCAACTGAATTCAACTTAACCAAAATAAATACAAATATATCTTAGGGCTGATATTGTAAAAAACAAACATTTCAATATTTTCTTTTTCTGCGATACTGAGTATAATATGAAAAGATTCAATTAATAGCTTTATTTGAAAAAAATGAATAATTTGGGGATTTTGTTATTTATTTACATACATTATGTAATCATTTTAGGACAATATTAGGATATAGCGCATTTGCATAAAATGTAATAAACCAAATCACAAGCAATGATAAATACAGTACAGCAAAGTTACAAGGGAAAATAATGCTTTGTTGTTGTTTTTTTCTTTTCTGGGAGTCTAACAGTGTTTAGGGTCACAAATTGAACAATTTAAAGCAAAATAAATAACACTGTATAATCTTCAGTGCATATATACTGCACACAAATACAATTAATGTTTCTTGAAGTTACTACAATTGTCATTTTCTGTGCATGAATGCTTTGTGTACACATTTCAAGCCAATCACATGCAAATGATACTATTTTTGGAAACTTCATGGTTAAACTTTGCAATTACACCACAATCGTGTTTTTAATGTCTACTCCACTATAATCCTGATTTTACACAGCAGATCCTGCGATGTGACTATTGCAGATGTGCACATTGATACTGAAACAATATATAATACAATATATAAACAATATTGTGCAGCCCTAATATATAAAAATATATATAAAAATATAATGCAGTAAAGAGAAAAAAATCTCAGCAATTGAGACACCACGTCAACGAATACATATACATCATTAAAACACATTGTATAATGAAAAAGAAACTTACCCAAAAATGTTGAAAGAAAAGCGCGGATTGTTCTCCGGGATACGCTGACCGAAAAGGGGATGAGGGAGAGGGGGAGAGCCGAAATGCCTTTTCCAGTCACATCCCTCTGTGGAACAGCAAAAAAAAGTTGTAATATAATAAACGAGAGCAAAATCTAACTTGTTACACGAAGAAGAACTTGGAGTTAGCGTGTACTTAAATTATCTAAAATGTTCTTATGCTAGCAGTTGCGTAAGAAACAACAACATGACAGAAAAACATAAACAAGTAAAGTGCAGACAGCCCGTCAGATGAATGCAGGCTATAAGCCCACTTCACTCTGCTAGCCTCTTAGCTAACGTTAGCTAAATAAAGACGTCGTACCCTTTTACACTGCAACAGAAGGCATTCAAAAGCTCTGCTGTCCCACCTGCTCGTGCACGGAGAAAGTCCTCTTGAAGAGCAAAGTGTGAAAATAATAATGCTGAAAAGGGCGCCGAAAGCCTAGATGTGCACAAAGGCGGTTTCCGATTTCAGGTTAGCAGGTCATTTTTCCTCATCCCGTGGAAAAACACTCTCGCAGGCCTCTCCATCGCTTTCGATCCGTTAAACAAACCCCAGTTTCCGCTGGCCGCGCTTGCTAACGTTTGGGCTCGCGCGATAACACTCGCCGCGAAAGACGTCGAGCGAAACCGCCCTTCACAGTCCGTTTTCCGCTTCAGTTTTTTGCGGATTATAGTCGGCCAAATATTTTCCGCCCCGTGTCAATTTTTAGTGCCCCCGTCTTCCTTCGGGTACTTCTGTTCGCCTCACAGTGGTCGTTTCCGGGCAGTGATACAAGTTCCGGGTGGTGTTACGTGTTAAAGCGTCCGACATTGTTCTGGTTAGCGCTCTGAAAAAGCAATACGCGATGCAGTGAGACGAACATGGCATTTTCGCCTTAGTTATGGCTTTAATTACTTTATAATGTGCTTCAGTTTAGTGAGGACACGTGATCTAGAAGTTGTGTGTGATTTTAACGAAGCCCGTGGCGTTCACAGTCCCCTAATGTCATAAAACGGCGCCAAAAAAAAACAAAAACAAAAGTCGCGTGGCGCGTTTTAAATATTCCAGTGTAGCATGACGTAGTAACACATTGTGAAGGCGCACACACTTCGCGAGCTGCCCGCGCGAGACTCAAAACATCACTTCCCACTGACTGAGACAAAACAGCTGTTCCGCACATATGCGAGCCGAAGTCATTAGAACAATTATTTCACTTTGTGAGAGACTGACAGAGAGAGAGGGGGGATTTTCATGCAGCACATCTATTGAGGAATGGATGCAGGGCACAGCATAGCACCTCTCTGAAGCCATTTTACCAACATGCCGCCGCCGTCTCCCCCCACCCTACCCGAACATAAGGTCCTCGCCCACCCTGCCCCTCAAAATGGCGAATGCCGGTGATGATGGTGCCTCGTCCGTCTCCCTCAGGAACCATTCAAGAACATCAAACGTCCCGGTTTGGATTGATAATTACAGTCATTTATGAACCCAAGTGATATCGTTAGGGATTCATTTGATATCATTTAAAATGATAATTTGCACCACACTAATAGAAAATGTTAACAGTTAAGCAATAGTATAGAATATTAATAATAATGTATATTTTGAAAAAAAAATAGGACAATTTGAAAATTTGGTTCTGAAGATTTACAATTTATGTAAATATATTACATAATGTAATATATTACACTGTTTTGATAAAAAGTCATTTTAATTTGTTTTGTAACCACTGATGTATGTACATTTAAAATGAAATGAATATAAAATGACAGTTGGTCAAAATGAAATTACTAAAGATGCCTTGTTTGTCATCTTAATTTTCATTTTGTTTGGATGTTGTAACCCTAGAAGATTAAAGAAAGCAATGTTTGGTGGAATAACCATTTTCAGACATAACATTTGAAAATATCGGTTATTCAGCCCAATTATAATTTTCTACAAAGAAATAAATGGATTGCCCTAAATGATAATTCTTTATATAATACATACACTTCAAATGCTGTCACTGCTGTATATATTCAAGTAATTGTAGAGCATCAAAAAACTAAATGAAAACAGAAAAAGAAATGAATGCAAAATAATGTAAAGTAGCAATATTATAATAATATTGTTATTATAATAATAGAAAGTCGATATTTCTGAAATGATGTTGTGAGAAAATCTCTCCTTTAATCTATCCACACAATCTAATCCAAAATCTTTAATCCTCATAACTGTGTTGCATTTAAAAGACAACTGCCTATTTTACAGTTCGTAAACAAATAGTTTTTCTACGAGATCATGAGTGGCTAAAACACTCAGCACATAATATACTAACTAGTATTTTAAAAACGTAAACATGTAAAAAACAGCTCTCATGTAAGAAAAAAAGAACACAAGTGGCAATCTCCAGGAAGCATTTTACTTAATGGTGAGGATTTTATTTAAAAATAACAATACGTAAAGTTTTTGCTGTTAAATATTTTATGCATGGCATTTTGGCATTTCCCCCAGAAAATTTACAACAGGTTTCATGTATATCATGGCAAAAAAAACAAACAATAATAATAATAATAATAATAATAATAAAAATCTCAAAATAAATACATAAAATATTATGGTGGTTGTTTATTTCCCATAACTTTGGTGAATGCAGCAATGGAAAATTATTATTCTTAATTATTATTAATATTTTCAGTTATTTTTGCATTCAAAGAGACACTCACTTAAAAAATAAAATTACATTTTGGGTTTTCTGAAATGCACATTCTCCGACAGAGTCAGATAAAATGCGAGATAAAGCATTCCAAAATAGACACTGAAATACACACAAGCACACAAATACAGACACACGAACTGGACACATACACACCTTGACATCAGAAGTCAGCAATATGACATCATCAACACTGGCTTTGACATCTTCATGCGTTTTGTCTTTTCACTATGATTGCATCTGCTTTTTTTGTTGAGTTACAAAGGTTGGAATCCACTAGAAACTCAAATATAAACAGAAAATAGGTATAAAAAACAATGTCTGAATTCACAGAGAAAAAAGTAACTAAAACGATAATCGAGAATATGAATAATACTGATGACTACTGTGTATATAT
>CAIGQQ010009766.1:605383-615734 GCA_903798035.1 Danio albolineatus
CGAGATTTCTGGGCCAACTTCTGACTACTGTGTATATATATATATATCACAACATATGCA
Source organism: Danio albolineatus (assembly GCA_903798035.1). Lineage (NCBI taxonomy): Eukaryota > Metazoa > Chordata > Actinopteri > Cypriniformes > Danionidae > Danio > Danio albolineatus. Next base: position 605,444 of record CAIGQQ010009766.1, read on the forward strand.
CAGAAATTGGCAAGTGTACATATTTGAACATTCGGGGTTCAATTATCTTTTAAAATCATTTTTTTCAACATTGTTAACTTCAGTTAAAGGTAATAAAAGCTTAAACATTGCAGTGTGATCTAATATACTAGATTATGGCCCAGAAATCTCGCTCAGCCAGGTCCTTCTCAGACATTCCACCACAACAGTGTCCATTTGATGTGGAGACAGCTGAAAAACACACAGAAATCGCTAACTAAAAAGACATCTTTCTTGAATATAATATAGATAAACAAGACACCTTTTACTCTTAACTCCTAACTCATGGGTTAGATAATAATGCATCCTAGTGTGACAAAGTAGCTTTGCAGATTTTGTTTTGTTTTTCTGTTTTGTACACTCATTGGCATGTAGCCTCTATGTTCTGCACAGCCGTGTCACAGGAAAAGATAAAAAGCCGTCAGAACACGGAAGCACAGACACACATGAAGAAGTTTCAGAATAGCCCTTGGATTAAAATGTTCACTGTATAAGCAAACCCTTCCCCCTTTTCCCCCGTTAATACAACAGCTCGAGTTGCAAATGAAGTGTGAAGACTATGCTGTCTTATTTGTCATACTGCATGCTCATGATTAAATCTCAGCTCTAAACGCTTGTAAATACCAGAACAACCGTAACGACTCCAAAATTTTTTGATGCCGTCATATACGCAGCTGTTCTCTGATTGGTCAAACATGCAAGAATGAGGCATGACTTCTATCAGATTCGAATGGCTGAATTGGCTTTCCAAATGTGTTTAGTTCAGATCACAAGACCCGATCTGACAGCCTTTTATAAATGTTATCCACAATGCAAAAAAAAGTATTTCATGTCAACTTTGATTCACAGTCTCAGTATAAGACGCAAAAAATCTCATCATCAGTATAACACCCAATGAAAGTGTTTTCCTCAATTGCGTTTCCATTTGAATAAGCTCTAATATATGGCTGATGGCATTTGGACTTTACATTAACAGTGCAGACTAAAGAGTCAGGTCACAAAACGCGTGACGAGTCCTTCCAGTTCAACTCGTTGACGAATTGCCAGAATTTTCTTCACTTGATGACGAACTCCTTCATTAATTCCCACGTCAATTTGAATCTGGATTCCGGTTTCTGTGAGGTAATTCAGTGTACTATTGGACACTTCTCAGTCTCGTCCAACACATCTCAATGTTCCCATGTTTTAGTGATGAAGGTTTGAAACACCCCAACACTTGTTTGAAAGTGACACTTAGTTTGAAACCCCCAAAATTTGGCTAAATCAGACTCAATCCGCTGCCACTGGATTAAAAGCAGGCAAATCTAAACCAGTTGGTTTTTACATTAGCTGGAATGTACTACCTAGAGAAATCTTGGCCTACTCTAATAATGAACCTCTTAGCTTTTGTATCTCCATGTCTGAATGGTGTGATCGAAATACTATATGCTACACACAGATCAGAGGTGACCTAAACCCCTCTTCAGGTTTCTATTGATTAAGAATTTGGCAATTTAGGGATCTACAGAAAAGTTTATGGTATAGTTTCATATCCCTCTTTCTCCTCTCACTTGCAATACACTGTGTATTCTCTTCATATGGGCCTCATTCCTGACCCCCTTCCTCTTTTGTTCTCCATTTCCGTCTTCAGCCTTTTTGCAGTTCATCATCTACCCTTCGGCTTGCACAGTCACACCTCATCTTTCCATCAACTCCTTTCCATCTTTCTTTTTGCGCTCACACGGTCACTTCATTCTTGCTCCCCGTCCTCAGCGCCTGTCCTGCACCACCTCCTCCTCCACCTCCAGGGAGAAAGTGCAGCTGTTCGATGGTGTTCTGCCGTTTTGTGGCGAAGGCCATCCGGCGTGCATTGTGCCCCATTGTTCCCGGTCCTCCTCCAGAGCCGTGGACCTCCCCCCATCCCAAAGTCCCAGTCCCGTGACTGGATGGAATTGTGGGATGGTCTTGCTCGCGGCCAGAGGTAGGGTGCGAATTCATTTTGATCATGTGATGCCGGTCGAGGGAAGGAGTCACACACACGTTCTGCTGGGACTGCGCCTTCTGGTGGTGGCTGAGACGGGACATGGTTGGCACCATCCCACCGTAATCACTCATCATCCGCTCCTCCAGGCGGTCCGGGGACACCAGGAGACGCTCGTGAGACTTGCGCAGAGTCTGGGTGTTGGAGCTCTTGCTGGTGGTCATTGGTTTGTAGTACAGATGCTGCTGGTTCTTGGAGAGGCGTGAGAGAGTGTTCCCCTCCCCCAGCGCCAGAAGCTGGTCTTGGGACATCACCCGGCGAGGGGGTTTGCTCATCGTGTCGAATGTAGGGTTGTACTGCGTCTGGGGTAAAGGGTAGGGGTTGGGGGTGGAGGTTGGCACGTGAATGCGTGAGCGGGACGTGTTTAGCGGTAGAGTACCACGGGCACCCAGTGTGAAGTCACCGCCCCAGGGTAGGTGGTGCTGGGAGGAGTGGAAGCTGGGCGGAGCATTGTTCGGCCTTCTCTTGGAGGTGTAATACCCAGAATATTCATCCAGGTTTTTCTCTGTAGTTAACAAAAATGGGAAATTAATATATTTCATTAAGTGTTAAGTGTTTAGTTGATGGGCTCTTAGAGGCCAATCACACAGAATGCATCTTTGCATTTAAAAACGTGCTCAGGAGTTCAATTCACCTTTATTTGTATAGCGCTTTTACAATGTAGATTGTGTCAAAGCAGCTTCACATAGAAGGTTATAGTAAATTGAAAGTGTCAGTCCAGTTATTGTGGACTGAGGAGTGTTTTTTTTTTTTTAAGTGCCTCCTCCACTATGGTAACATCAAATAAAACAGTTATCTGTTGCACCTTCTACAAGTTCTTCTGATTGGTCCACTGCTTTGGAGCTGACATTGATGAGCAACACTGTGTGCAAACGTTGAAATTCTTTTAACTCTCATGTGTGAGGTGCTAAAAAAGATACAAGATGCGAGCATAACGGTCACGCACATCTGTTAAGTGTGTGTTCACTTAGGCCCCGTTTACACTAGTGCGTTTTAGTTTTAAAACGGCGTTTTAGCATGAAAACGATCCGCGTCCACACTAGCGTTTCACCCAGCGTCTCAACAGATCTCCGTCTTCACTACTCCACCAGAAACGTATATCACGTGACCATTCGCGCACTCTGGGCATGCGCCTTCAAGTATAAACAGAAAGCACGTGTCTCGCTCAGCATTTGGTTATTGTTAGTCAACAAATGCTGGTTGAACGATGAACGTGATGGCAAAGAAAGCAAGAGAGGTCTTTTTGTGGACAGACGACGAGGTCGAGTTGTTACTTAAAGTAACAAATGAATATAAAACATCCATGGCAATCGAAAATACAGTGTTTACAGTGAAGGCTGGTCTGCCGTCTGCCGGTGACGTTATAGCCATGTGCGCTTGACGAATAAGGAAAGGATATGCAATGACCCAAAGCCCCAATCACGTAGTGAATCTCAGCAGCCACGCCTCCGTTTTCAAAACTCTCTGTTTTCCCACGTCCACACTGAGACGAGGCAGCAGCGTTTTAGAATGAAAACGCTCTCTCCAGCGTTTTTAAAACGCTCCGTTTTCGCACCTCGAAAACTCCGGCGTAGTGTGGATGGATGGCGAAACCGTAGCAAAACTTATGCGATTTAAAACGAAAATGCAATAGTGTAAACGGGGCCTTAGAAAACAATGGAAAAGTAGTGCACTACTTTTACTAGTTCATCTACTACTGAATAGATACACATTTTGTGTGAATGGTATCTGTCTTTGGCATGAAAACACATTTGGAGATTGGGGCAGATGTTAACCACATTTAAATAAAGTTAAACCTACAAATGGGTTTTAAATGATCTGCACTCAGCTATGCATGGATTATGCAATGCTAAATTGATTTGTTTAAAAATAATTGGTAACCAATAATAAAGATTAGTTTGTAAACAATGAGGGCCAGATAATTTAGCTTGTGCCATTGCAAATCTGCTTTTTGCAGGATTTACACAGTGAACATTAGTGATGAAAGTTGTGTACAGTGATTTTTGTGCCTACTCTTACACTCTCAGAAAAAAAGGTACACGATGGTACACATAATGCTGCTTGAGGAACAGTTTTGTACCTTTGTAAAAATTGTACCTTATATGGTACTGAAAAGACCTCTTATGATACTAATCTGTGCCTTTTATGGTACAACTGAAATTAAGGTACACAATTGTTCTCATATAAAAGGCATACAAAAGTGTTGAACAACTCCTTTATATGGATATATGAAGTGATTTTTATGAATAATTTCCATATTAAAACAAGAATCATCATTTAAAAGTATATGTTTAAAGATACTTATAAACATAATTTTTTTGTTCTATAATACAATAATGCATAACAACTGGTAAAACAAAAAACTATAGGTATTGTAAACTAAACATTTAAGGCATTTTAATAAATGTTTGGTAAGCATTTTTGACACTGTTAAGGTACAAAGTGTCTTGTCACTGTGGTGGCACATTTCACAAAGTATACAATATTGTATCTGCAGGTTTTTAAAAAACAAAGGTACATTTTGGTTTCCTATGGTAGAAATCATGACCTTAAAATGTACAAATTTGTTTCTTTTCTTAAGCTACAATTCTGTCCCATAAAAAGCTACTGCCCCAGTGACAAGGGTTTGTACCTTCTTTGGTACAACATTGTACCATTTTTTTCTGAGAGTGTACTGCGAATGCATTTATAGGCTCTTCTTTCAGAAGCTAAATTATGGGAAGTGAGTTTTTTGATTGGACATATAGAATATCCAAATTAATTTTGCACCTGTTGTGTTAGATTGCTTGCACCTTTTATTGGTCTGTGCTTGTTTGCAATCGAATTTGCACCGGTTTATACACTATGGACATGAATATGAGCTGCTGTCTAAGTGAGTAAATCACTTGAAGAACTTTTCACACTTGCATTAACCTGCACTTGCACTAAGTAAATCTGACCTTAAATTATGCATTAGGTATTATGAATTAACAATGAACAACATCTTTATAACATTTATTCATGGTGATTTACATTCATGTCTAAATTCTGTAATATGTGTGGTTTTAATAAACCTCAAGAATACATGGTTTACAGTGTTCTGCATTAATAAAGAATTATTCCTTGACATACTTTATCTGTAAATGAAACACAATGCAATAAAAATAGCCAATCAAAGTCACTGATGAATAAAATATTTATATTTCTATATATTTTATTGTACACATTATTATATATTATATAACCAGCAGTTGACTAATTATGAATAATGTTTAATCTGAATTAATCTCCAGTGCCAATATCTGATAATCTAATAATTAGTTCATAAAGAATTGCAAATAGAACTGATTAAAAGCATTCTAAATGATCCATCAGTCTATATTATAAAATCTATTTGGTTATATAATTTCAGTGTAAAATAACCTTCCATGTAGAATGTAAGTGGTGATAGGCATTTCAGTGTGTGGAAGTGAGATCACACCATCTGATCACACTAGCACTGAAGGTGTAAAATACAATCATACTAAAAATATCCAGATACAAAATGTGTTTAATGTTAGGAATAATAGGGCCAATCTCATCCTTTTGGTACAGTAATTTCTCTATATATTTTTTTCAATTGCTGTGGTGAACAAATTACACAAACACAATTCTAAAAGTTAGTTAAATCAAATATGAATCCCCTAACAGTTTTTTAAATTGTATTTATTTGACTGTATTGACCGAATTTATTTACTGATTGATAAATGTGTATGTAAAAAGAAAATTGTTTATAATAATTATTAAATCTTCACACAAGTGAAAATAACAAAATACAGCAATCATTAACTTGTGCGTTTTTAATGTTATGTTTCATTTTTAAATATAATCTACCCCTGCAGACATTGATATAGACCTCTCCACATTTAAGTGTTTCATACAGTGTTTTCATACGTGTTGGTTTTGGTGGTTTATGAGGACTCTCAATAAGCTTAATGTAAAAAACACTTATCATATGGCCTTACCCTAACCCTAAACCAAAACAGGAAACATCCCGTTAAGTATCATTAACACTCACCAGTCACTTTATCAGGTACACCTCTCCTCCATTAACTGCACATTAATGCAAATTTCTAATCAGCCAATCACAGCGCAGCATTTAGGCATGCAGACATGATCAAGAAGATCTGCTGCAGTACAAACCGGGCATCAGAATGGAGAAATAGGGTGGTTTAAGTGAGCGTGACATGGTTGTTGGTACCAGATGGTATGCACAACACGTCAAACCTTGAGGCAGATGGGCTACAGCAGCAGAAGATCACACCGGGTGCCACTCCTGTCAGGTAAGAACACGAAACAGGCTACAATTTGCACAGGCTCACCAAAATTGGACAATAGAAGATTGGAAAAATGTTGCCTGGTCTGATGAGTCTTGATTTCTGTTGCGGCATTCGGATAGTAGGGTCAGAATTTGGTGTCAACAAAATGAAAGCATGGATCCTTGTATCAACTGTTCAGGCTGAAAGTGGTGGTGTAATGGTGTGGGGGATATTTTCTTGGCACACTTTTGGCTTATTAGTACTAGTTGAGCATGCCACAGACTTTCCTGGGTATTGTTGCTGACCATGTCCATCCCTTTATGACCACATCTTCTGATGGCTACTTCGACCAGGATAACGTGCCATGTCATAAAGCGGGAATAAACGTATAAACTGGTTTCTTGAACATGACAATGAGTTCGCTGTACTCAAATGGCCTCCATAGTCACCAGAGCTCAATCCAATAGAGCACCTCTGGGATGTGGTGGAATATGAGACTCGTATCATGGATCTGCAGCTGACAAATCTGCAGCAACTGCGTGATGCTACCGTCTCAATATAATCCAAAATCTCTGAGAAATATTTCCAGTACCTTGTTGAATTTATGCCACAAAGGATTAAGGCAGTTCTGAAGGCAAAAGAGGGTCCAACCCGGTACTTAAAAGGTGTACCTAATAAACTGGCCTGTTAGAGTATAGCAGTTTTGTATTACGAGTAATTTGCATGTCCTCATAAACCACCTCAACGTAGTAATTCCTAAATCATACCAATGTTATTACATAAATTGTTGTCCTCATAAACCACCAAAACCAGCACACACACACACGCTTACCCAGTCTCTTGAGGGAGCTGTAGCGGTTAAGCTCTGGTTTCATCACTGTCTCGTATGATGGAGGTAGCTGGGCCAGGTTGTGGAAGGAGTGAGAGAAGGAGGGGTGAAAACCGGAATTATTGTGCTTGCTGGACAGCAGTGTTCCTGTGGAGGCCAGCTGGGTGTTGTTCATGCGTGGAACCCGCTCTGAGAGAGGAGAACAAAAGAAAATAAGACAAAGACCGACACCGGCACATCTATCCAGGTCGAATGTGCAATGTGGGTCTAAAGAAATGTGGGTGACTGGAACACTGAAGATGTGTCCCGGTTCTCTAAATGACAAAGGCAGATGTCTTTGAAGAGCTATGAATGCAATGAGAGCGGAACATAACTAGTGTAATGTCTTGTTCTCGCGTTCCCTCTGAATGTAATACGTCCTTAAATAACGAGAATAATGTTCCACACACACGTTTTTTTATTCAAAGTAATTTTCACTACACACACTTCAGGGATTTTCCCCCCTGGAGCAACCTTGGGTTAAGCACTGCAGATTAAATGTAGTCAAGGGCACAGTGGTCACAGGGGAACTCAGCAACTCTCCAGTTCATAGATCATCCATGCCGAGATCTCAGCTTAAATACCCTGGAGTTAAAAGCCCAGTTCTTTATCAGCAACCTTTGTGCATCATGGCATATGCAATTTGTGCTACTTTCGCTTGTGACGTTAAAGAGCTAGCTCACCCAAAAATTAAAATTATCTTATCATTTATTTTCCCTCATGTGGTTTTAAAACTTTAGGAGTTTCATTCTTCCGTTGAACGCAAAAGAAGATATTTTGAAGAATGCTGGTTGACCCTTCGACTTCCAAAGCAGGTAAAAAATTGACTATGGAAGTCAATGGTTCCCAGCAACCTGCATTTTTCTAAATATGTTCTTTTGTGTTTAACAGTAGAAACTCAAACTGGTTTCGAATAAGTGAAGGGTAAGTAATGGATGAGAGAATTTTCTATCGCTTTTGTAGACTAAAACTGTGCAGAGGAAGCATATCTATCCTGATAAAATTTAGTGCAGGAAAAAAAAGTTCAAAATAAAAAATAAAGCTGTGGCGAAAAATCCTTTGAGAAATTGATTCTGCATAGATTCTGAGATTTTCAAAATGCATCGCCTTTTTTCCTTTTGAATGGATTGTGAGCTTCGCTTTTAAACAGCAGATGGCACTGTTTGCTTCATGAACAGCTGTGCTGAGCTTGCATCCAATTCCTTACAAACACCACTTGAACCTAAAAGAATTATTAATAAAGTTAGAAAAGGTTTAAACGAATTACATCTGTAGTCATAGTAAGATGTGTTTACATTAATCTTGTGACATAAAAGCCAATTTCCTTGACTCAGCTGAACACACAAGCGCTCTTCCTCATGATGTATAGCTAAAAATTTGTCTAGAGCGCCATCTGCTGTTAAAACCTAAGCTCTGAATTGATTCAAGAGAGAACTCCAATGCATTTTGAAAATGCCAGACATGATACAGAATTGTTTTTTCCCAACAGTTCTGATACAAAATGTGTTGAAAATTTCACTTTTGGTTTTAATAATTATTATCTAACCCCCACCCAGCGAAAGTCCGCTACCCAACTGAGCCCAAAAGATTCTGAAAGCTCTGAAAAGGTTTCAGGTTGGGTTTGGGCGAATGCTTAATGAATGCCTTCAGGCCAGGTTTGGGCGTATTACCTACTGTATATGATCTGCATGTAAATTACTGGTTTCAGGTTCAGGCAGTAAATTTACCAGTACCAGTTGGGTCAGGTCTGGTCAAACAGTTTCAGGTACTTGCTAAATTTGGGCTTCAGCTTAAAGCCAATGCATACCCTGAATATCTGCCTAGGCAGTGAGTCTTTTAAATCAAAATTCTGTTATTAATTACTCACCCTTGTGTCATTTCAAACCCCCGGGATATTTGTTCATCTTTGTAATACAAATTAAGACGAAAGAAGGTTCTCCAAAGACAGCAACTTTCCTGAGACGTCCAGAAAAGGAAGCAAAAACTTCGTCAAAACCTTCCATGTAACTTCAGTGGTTCAACTGTAATAATCCGAAGCTCCAAGAACACTTTTGTACAACAAAAAGCTGTAAATATGAATCTTCTCTCCCACGTCAGGTCATCAGGGTGCACGTTTACTACAGGCAGTATTCATATTGCCATTAGTCAGTAGCCCAATACACAAGTGTCAAATAGTAAATGCGCACCCCATCTGACACTAAAGACATCGGTGAACGAAGTTGTTTTTACAGTTTTTTTTGTGTTCAAATTTGTTCTTGGTGCTTCGGTTAAACCACTGAAGTGACATGGAATGTTTTGACGGGACTAATGCTGTCTATGAAGGGTGAAGGAGATCTGAAATACCTTAAATTGTGGATCAGATTAGGCCTAAGAGGTTTGGGATGACATGAGGGTGAATAATTAATAACAGAATTTTCATTTTTGGAACTAAGCCATAACATGAATTGGAGTAATATTCAGAGAAAATGATTTAACTTTAACTATTTAATTTTTTACTGTAGATGGATAGATAGCTAGAAATAACTACAGAACGATAGATAGAATGTTCGAAACAATAGATATAGCATAGAATCGCAGAAAGATGGATGGATGGATGGATGGATGGAGGAAAGGATGGATAGATAGAAAGAATGATAAATTATAGATGGAATGATAGCTAGAATGATAAAATAATAGAATGACAGAACAGAACGATAGATAGAACGATAGAACGATATATGGATAGAACGATCGATAGATAGAAAGATAGAAAGAATGCTAAATTATAAATAGAATTATAGAACGATACCTAGAATGATAAAATAATAGAATGACAGAACGATAGATAGATGGATGGATGGATGGATGAATGGATGGATAGAAAAAAAATGATAGATAGAATGATATAACGATAGCTAAAAGGATCAAATATTAGAATGACATAACAATAGAACGATAGATAGATAGATGGATGGATGGATGGATGGATGTATAGAAAAAATTATAAATGATAGATAAAATGATAAAATAATTGAATGAATGAACAATAGATTGATAGAATGATATAATGATAGATATAATTATAGATAGATAGATAGATAGATAGATAGATAGATAGATAGATAGATA
>CAIGQQ010009766.1:616016-668856 GCA_903798035.1 Danio albolineatus
GATAGATAGATAGATAGATAGATAGATAGATAGATAGATAGATAGATAGATAGATAGATAGATAGATAGATAGATAGATAGATAGATAGATAGATAGATAGATAGATAGATAGATAGATAGATAGAGAGATAGATAGATAGATAGATAGATAGATAGATAGATAGATAGATAGATAGATAGATAGATAGATAGATAGAAAGATAGATAGATAGATAGATAGATAGATAGATAGATAGATAGATAGATAGATAGATAGATAGATAGATAGATAGATAGATAAATAAACAGATTCATCAATCGATCAACAGACAGACAGACAGAAAGACAGACGGATAGATAAGAGAGTTTTTCATATTGCCAATATGAGAACCTGGACACAAAATGTGCAGTTGCCAGCATCAGGATTTTATCATCTCCCAATCTACTGGTGATATATCATATTCATATCTTATAGATACATATATGAATATAATATAATACTTAGACATGAAGAAAAGAGACAGTTTTTTCTTCATGATCTTGGCATTGTGCTACTATGCATGCCAACACAGTGACTGAAGCTTTGGTGACTGGTGCAAACAGCGCTGGGTGCAGGACAAACAACAGGAAAATAGCTTAGGGTAGCAACAGAGTGGGAGGGCACGAGCAAACACACTCGAACCGACGAGACCAAGCCAAAGCATAGGCAGTGACAAATACACACAGACAAATCTGAAGCTTTCTTACTGGCGCTCTCACACAAGCCACACATTGGCACGGTCTGCCTAAGCTCCTTGGCTTACCGATAGTAGCAGTGTGTTTAGGACTGGACCCAGTCTGGCCAAAACTGTGTTTCCCAGCTGCAAGAGAGCAGAGTGAACACTGACCCACTCCCACTTCATAAAATATATGCGAGGCCTCTTTACATGTTTAATGTCTTAACTTAGAAACAAGATTTTTTTAGCAGCCTGCCACCGCCGCATTGCTTTTTTTGTAGAGTTTGGCAAATGTTATCCACAGCGTAAGTGGAAAAAATATGATGTGATAAATAATGCTCTAATTACAATTAATAAAATGGTCTATACTGCAAGTTATTACGTTGATGTTGATGTACATGATGTACCACATCACGTGCTTGCAGTGCAGTTATGTTTAGTTTTCAACAGATTTATATGCCAATATTCTCACATCTGATTGGTGCAACAGAAATAAATACGTTCACCACTGATTGGACAGAATACCTGCAGCACATATAAATTGCAGATGTTCTATTTATGAAGCCAGACATTGAAAATTTGAGAGTGAAAACAGACATTTCAAGAACAAAGATGGACAGAACAGAGATATAAAACAGCATTGTGTAAAATCAGGATTACTTGCAGTTTCTTCAAAGACAGACTAAACATTTTCCCTTTTGCCATTTTTAAGTATTTGTTTAAATCCTTAAGTATTTGGCTACATCCAGATGTGATTAAAGGGGACCCATTATGCCCCTTTTTACAACATGTAAAATAATGGCCCATTTCCATTGAGTGGTACGGTACAGTACGGTATGGTTCAATATGCTTTCATGGCCGTTTCCACTGTCTAAAAGTGTACCGAACCCAACCGTACCACTTTTTGGGTACCCTTTGCAAAGGGTACCAAGGGTACCAAAAGGCGGAGCTAGACACAAAGACGCAAAGCAATGCAAAGACGCGAATAGACATTCTGCGGTGTGATTTGTGCGAATAAGGTGGCGCGAATGATGCGGCGCAAGTTGATGTGTTAAAACACAAATCTCATGGATTACTTAAGATGAAAATCTGAACTTCGGCAAACATTTGCGCCACATTAACCAATCAGGAGTTTGCTCTTGTAGGAGCGTGATTATGACGTGGTGCCTGTTGTTGGTGTCCTGAGGGGAAATCCTTTTGCCGACACTGGACAACAGTTCATCAAACTGGGCTAGGCTCAGTCTGAAGCACCGCTGAAAGCCTCCATCATCCAGGTATAGTTTCTGGAGGGGTTGATGCCTCTAAAAGGATCTAGTGAACTAGCCAAACAAATCTACGCTGCCTTTCAGCCTTCCTAAAGCACATTAAAGGCCTGTGCACACCGAGACGTTTTTTGCTTGCATTTTCGGTCGACGTTTAACGCCCCGTGACTAAATAAAGGGTGTCAATGTGACTGTGCACACCAACGCGCAAAACGCCAGGCGTAAAAGCGTCATTTTTAAAGAAACGCCTCATGCTCGTTTTTTTGTTTTGACGCCCCGCGTCAAAACCTTCTCCACCAATCAGATCGGCACTTTTGTTTACGTGTTTGGAGCTGCTGAAGTTACAGTAAACACCCCTTGGAGGCGCTCAAGTGCAAAACTGCTAATGCGAGTGCAGATGCCCAGAGGCGATATGAACGTGGAGCTGCTTATTGCACTGGTGAACTATAATAATTTCTTCATCACTAGAGCTACTTGAACCGTCCATGCTTTGCCGATCGACAACAACAAGCGTGTCAACTTTCTCTTTTCTTCTTCTGTGTAACAAGCGGGTGTCAGAAGCTTGGCGCCACCCTGTGCGCCATCTAACTTCAAGGAGTGATTTTGCATACTCTTCTGCTGTACGCCAGAGAAAATTGCTTGGGCTTGAATGCAGAAAAACGTCTCGGAAAACGCTGACGATAAACGGAAACGAAAAGCGTCCCGGTGTGTACAAGCCTTAACACAGCTATTCCCTAAATCAAAACCATGTTAGCAATTTAGCAACGAAGCTAGAGTCAACGGGCAAACAGAAGCCCCTGTCTATGATGCGAATCCGTGTCTATTGTGAATTTGACGCACGAATGAAGCAAATTTGACGTGCGAATGAAGGAAGTAAACTCAAAATATTCACGTGTCTATTTATGCACAATTAACGTGATTTATTCGGTGTGCCACGTCTGGTTTGAACACAGCATAAGGCTTTCATCCAAATTGTGCTGTTTTTGTGACTGTCACTTTAAATTCAAATGAGTATGTGATCTTTTCAAAAGAGGGCGGAGCTACAAACGCCTTTGTGTCACCATAGCAACAGATTCAAAACAGGACTAACGTTAACGACTGAAAACACTAATAGCGCACGGCTGCTTCTCACTTAGGGCTGATCATGCTAATGAGCGGGGTCAATAATAGACAGGGCTTTCCTCTCAGATGTCAAATTGTTATTGTTATAAAAATACAAATAATTAATTTTTACCATTAGAAGCTGGCTATATTCACACATTGTTGCCAGACAGCTGTGTTTAAACACCTTAAAAAATTCATTTTTGCGTAATAGATCCCCTTTAAAGTGTTTTGTTTGAGCTATTTGTTTAAAATGTTGGAGGTCGGTATGTTTTTTTTTTCATCAAAGAAATAAAAATATGTATGGATTCCTTTCCTATTTCAGGGATTCTCAGCAGCAGATGTCTTCATAGTTGGTTAAACATAGAGGGCGGTAAATGGGAGACTACCACAAATATGATTTTTTGCATTACAATTTGCTTAAATATCAGAAGAAAAACTCACTATAGTGTTACCACAGCTTTTAGAAAAAGGAAAAACATTCTGTGAGACTGATAACGGCAGCCAGACGAGACAACAATGGCAATTTTATAGTTCCTCCCATAGATGCTGCATTAGAATCACCTCAAATAAGCTTTAACTGTTTTTTTTTTTTGTAATTTAATACAAAGATGATATAGTACAACTAAAGCTTTGTTCATGTATACACAATTTTTTTTTTTTAAATCAAAATATAAAAATGTAAAGATTTAAGAAGCTGATGACCATTAAATGCATCATCACGGTCTTGTGAAAGGGTCCATTCAGCAGGGATGCATTAAATTAACCAAAGGTACAGTTAAAAACTATAACAAAAGAATTATCTTTTAAATAAATTTAGTGATCAACTATCGAAGCCTAATCAGATTAACATTTTAACAGCACTGTTTTGGAAAATGAAAGCATCTTTTAAAAATGGACCATTGTTTAACAGCTGTAAATATCACAACCATTACCACAATGTTTCCCATACATTTTACTTGCTGGCCTCCTAAAAATAAAGTCTATAAATTGCCCCTGAGTTGTATACTTGGAATCCCCCCCGTCTTAAGTTAGTCAAAATGGTTTTAGCTTTGATGAAAGCACCTCTTTCTTAATTTGCTGCCCTAGTTTCATGCGGTTACATAGCATCTTCTGCCTCTGAAGCAGAAGTAATCTGACTCATTTCTGACACATCGTCTGTTCTACATTACCACATACACTCAGGCTTGTCAATCTGTCGACTAAAATCAGGCCTTCAGACTTATTTTCTATGCTCCTGATTCTACAGTTCAAACCCTGCGCTCTCTACGTCTGCTCATTTATTTATTCCGTTACTTTTCTCGCCATTGTGTAACTTTTAAGTGCATGTAAGATAGACTCACTCCGGTTGTCTTTGCTCTGGAGGGCAGGAGTGTAGAAGTTTTTCGCCTGGCGCCCTAGGGTGCCCTCGCTGGAGGTGGCGGTTGTGAGGACCGTGCTGTTGTTCCTCTCTCCTTGCTGGACTGGACTGGACTGGTGACGCAGAATGTCCACAAGAGCTCTGAAGAACAACACGGAGAGATAGACGAACGATAAAAATGAAGGATGAGTGTATGAAGGAATCAAAAGGCCAAAGCTAAAAGAGTCTGACATCAAGATCACTACGGATCTCTTCAGATGGCAGTCACTGATGCAGACTCAGATGTGTACAGCATTGTCCCCTTCCCTGTCACTCACCTAGGCATGTTGATGTCTCTGTTCCTCGGCCGTCGAGACAGTTTATGGAAGGCCACTTTAACCCCAATGGCTACGGCCATAGTGAAAGAGATGACTCCCCCAATGACGTAAGCGGTGTTGTTGCTCTGTTGTTGCAGCGGGTCAAAATCTGGGTCGTGCCGGACCGGGGGCTGGGTGATGGGTCCCGCCGTGACGGCCCAGTCAGGTGAGCGGTAATTAGTGCAGGAGTCTTGGTCTAGACGTTGCCGTTGGTGCTCGCAGCAGAAGCGATAGTGGCAGGTGCCGCAGCAGTAGACGTAGGTGCCCTTGGTGCAGTTAAAAGTATTGTCAAACTGTCCCATCACGTCATAGTAGCCCTGACACACATCCACGTCCACCAGCCGCTGAGGAGGAGGTGCCACCTGTGCGGCTCCCAGTGGGGGCTTCAGGGCATAGTCTGTCACATTGTGGGGAAGCATAATTTGCGGCAGGGGCCTTGGAGGGATCTCGGCTGCCTCTGGCTCTGCTGCCATTGCAGCTGCTTGTTTGCCCTGGACTTCGGGCGGAGGGGCCTTGCGGCCGCGTCCTCGCAACAGAAGCAGCACCGGCCCCCCATTCACAGAGGAGCGTTCAGAGGTAAGAGTCACTGCGGAGACCAAGGGGCCAAACAGGAAGAAAAGCAAGATGGCAGCTGGTGGCATCTTGATCGGGAGGCGGGTTATTCCTTTATCAAAGATGAAAAAATGTGAAGCCTTCTTGCAAAAGACTTCTGAGGACTACAAAAAACTGGCACCTATCAAAAGTTGCAAGTCAGTATGGCAATATATAAGACATGTAGACAAGTTAATCTCTCTTTCACGTGTGCATACACTAGTATGCAAATTATTTCATATGCAAAAAGCACTTCCAAGTGCGTGAGTTCAGGTTAAAGAAAAAAGCATGAGACTCTTGGTTAGGATGTAAACATATTTCTGAGGAAACTATTCACGAGAATGAGGTAAATCCATGTACAAGTTTAATGCTTAATGGGTGAAAGGTGGAATGTCTGACGATTCTGATTTGGCACTAAATTAAATATGGGAAAATTCTATAAAACAACAACTTTTCATATATACCTGTATGAAAATGACTCAAATGTCAAATACAAGACAAAAATGTTTGACTCTTCTGTTGCAACCAATTTAGTCCTGTAAACAAGATGTATATTTGAACAATGTAAACGGTTTAAAGTGACAGGGGTACAGAAGCTTCTCAAAAGCTGGTTTTGTTTACTGAACTGAGCTATGGAACTAACAATTCATTCAGTACTCAATCTGAGTTCACCTTACGTGCAACATGTAAACATTTCTGTTCGAGTGTAAACTATGTTTTACCAAATATCCTCTATTCTGGTTGGCACTTCAGTTGTTGACTCACTAAACAACCATAAATATATAGAGACAGTTACTACAACCACCATGTGACTTGTAAACAATTGCCATTGTCAGTTCCAAGAACTGATTTCGTCTTGTAAACAAATCTCAGCTGAACAGAGCTTTAGGCTTATATTGTCAATGAGAATGTCTTGCGAGACTACCTTTCAAGGTCATTGAGGTTCTGTTGTGCAGTCCAAATAATCAGGCTAACAGTGTCAGTTCTCAGGAAAAATAAGTGTTCATCTTTTCGAGTTTCAGAATGATGTCATTGAGGCTCAAGATGAAGGTAGGATGAAACAACGAAAAAGCGGTTAACTTTTTTAGAGTTCAGAAATGGGGAAGAGCTGATATTTTCTCTAAAGGCGGCACCACGGAAACAAAGGCTCGTTACGAAGGCTTTGGAAGAGTGTAGGTTGGTTAGGGCACTCGCGAAGTGTTACAAGCAGCAGGTAAATATATTAGTTCCTGGTTTGATGACGCAAGTCAGGCCAGAAAGGAAGAAGTGTTAAGGACAGGAAGAGAGGAATCGGAAAGTTGGACCAAGTCTAGGTAAAGGTCAGGGGTCTATGTGTGTTGGACCCTCTTGCGTGAGTGTCTCTGCTCTGGATTTAGCTCAACCCAACAGAATAAAACAAACGGGGGCTTGGGCCCAGTTCTGGCAGGACAGCATGGTTGAGCCCACTGAACAGGCATGAACAAGTCGGGATTCATCCGTCAATGTGGAATACGTGGAAAACGTACCAATAGACCTGTCCTAAGTATGAAAAAGCGTCTTTTCAAGTAGTGGGACAACTTTAAATGTCGTCCCACTGTCAACACAGTAAACGCGTCAATGGCTCGCTGGTGAATATGGCGGATTACGAAACGTCAAGCCTGGACCACCATCAAACACACAGACCTCTAAAAATATTCCTGAATATACCCATGCACCTGCTTTTTTTTAGAATGACCAATGCGTGCGGTGATGGCAGGGATCTTGACGTTAGTATGGCTATGAGACGTATGGCTTCGGTATCTAAACCCTTCAGGGATTTCTGAATGTTCTGCTCAGAGTCCGTAAAGGATGAGCAAATGACTTCTGATAGAGAGGAAGAGTTAAACGGACGTTAGCGAGTGAAACGGATGACTAATCAACAGAATTAGCAGCAGCTCACTTTGGAAAGTTTAATGAGGCTTGTGCCAGCCATCCATAAGCCTGTCCATCCATCGATCAATCGATCAGGAGTCGAACTCTCTCAGACTAATGCATTCGTAACGGCCACTCTTACGTAAAGCATGTTTAACCAATAATGCACTGTTCTCCCTATTCTGGGAAGCAAAAGCCGCTTGTTGTGTTTGACTGTAACTAAGAGATGAAAATACAAACTTTGGACCATGAGGAATATGACATGCTATAATACTGTAATGGACAGTGAAAATAGGGTAAAAAATGTAACTGTTATGTAAATTGAGGTTAATGGCTCAACAAAATACTGGTGAAATAATTTCTTGCTTCTGGTTGGCACAGTTAGTGTTTGGCACTGGTTTTGGTAGCAAAGAGTCAAAGAGAAAATCTTCAGTCTGTGCAAATCAACATCCTTTCAAAAAGCCCCTGGCTCACAAAAACATTGACAGTTCATCTGCTTTAGAAAAGAAGACGACTTGTTTTCCTGGCTGGGACTCCAAGCGTTTTTATCCAGGCTGATGGCTCTTCGTCTTGGCTTCTGGTTTCCTTTGCTAGTCTTGGATTTTCACTGAAAGACAGAAAGAAGTTAAGAGTGGATGAAATCCCTGATCTTCAATGGCCCCATATTCATTCATTCATTTTCTTTTCGGCTTAGTCCCTTTATTAATCCAGGGTCGCCACAGCGGAATGAACCGCCAACTTATCCGGCATTTGTTTTACGCAGCGGATGCCCTTCCAGCCACAACCCATCTCTGGGAAACACATCCATACACTCTCATTCGCACACATACACTATGGACAATTTAGCTTACCCAATTCACCTGTACCGCATGTCTTTGGACTGTGGGGGAAACCGGAGCACCCGGAGGAAACCCACGCAACCACGGGGAGAACATGCAAACTCCACACAGAAATGCCAACTGGCCCAACCGGGACCTGCCCCAACCGGGGATCGAACCAGCGACCTTCTTGCTGTGAGGCGAACGTGCTACTCACGCGCCACCGTGGCCCTCATATGTCCATCAAAATATTTGTGAAGGAGAAATGGGTTCGACTGCCTAATAACAGGCTAGTAAATTGATGATATACATATAAAGTTGCATGCACTGATCTCATGAAGCTCTTTCACAATATCTAAACAAACAGCCTGATTAGAAATGTGTCGACGCATTGTTTTTAGCTCTGGAAACGATATTTACCGGTTCAAAACACCAACCTAGAAAATAAAATAGATATGCATATCGAGATGTATATTTACACCTACCCACCCACACATACAGTACATGTGTACTCTCATTTTTAATTCTCATAACTACTTTTTAAATTGTTCAAATTGAAAAAATCTGGTTCCCAGCTAACAGGGAACGTTCCCAGAACATTCACTAACGTTCTATAAAAGTTGTAGAAATGTTAGCACAGAAGGTTACCAATGAAACGGTTTTAGAATGTTTTCATAACGTTATTAACATTCTTGTAACGTTTTTTAAAAAAATGTTATAACAAAGTTCTTGGAACGTCTTCAGGACGTTATTTGTACTTGATGAGCGTTATCATAATGTTGATGAAAAACGTTCTTATAACAAAGTTCTTGGAAACCTCTTCAGGGCGTTATTTATACTCGATGAACGTTTTCACAATGTTCATAAAAACGTTCTTGGTTAAAAACAAAGTTCTTGGTTTTGAAAATGTTGTAAGGACGTTATGCTGACCATAAAAACCGTTCTAGCAACATTAAGCAAACTGGACATTTCAACATTCTCGGAACGTTACAGATAACGTTATGAGAATGTTCTCACAACCTAAATTTGTTAGCTGGGTTCATTCCACCAAATATACAAACCTAAAATAATAATTTAAAAAACATGGAATGGAGAGCTTTATGATCTAAATTATGTTATTTCAAATGCTGAAATGCTCAAAAATATAACAATAAACTATATAATATATAACTATAGGCCTACTTTAGTTAACAATAGTTAATTAACATTAGTTTTTCATGCTTAAAACACAATTCTTCTCAGAATTTCCCATTTGCTGTCGCAATAATTTTAATGTTTGCAAAAATATGTATCTTATGGTTTTTTCTTCAGTATGTCTTTCAAAATAAAATGAGCAGATATATTGAGGATCTTTGAAACATAATCACTGATTTTTTTCTAACAAAAATTTTTTATTTATTGTTTAGGTTGAACTCCACATAAAATAAAATAACTACATATAGGCTACACAACATCTATATGAATATCAGTTCGCCTGCACTCACACTGACTAATAATGTAAACCAATCACACTATTATTTCAAATCATCAACAATACAAACAAGTGCATTAGATTGCATTTATGGATTTGTTTCCCCAAAACAAAATCATTTGATGTATCAGCGAATCGCATAATCCTCCTCCACGATCAACAAGGTGCAAAGCATATGCACACCATATTCCGTGCATATAGTAGCGCGACCTCAGCTTTCTCACACACTGAGTCACGCGTTACGCCACTGAATAACATGCACATGTTAGCATAGCTGATGCAACACAGTGCATCTTAAAAGCCTCAATGACAACACTTGGCATAAATAAGCAGTCCAAACGCTTGTGGGAACATACTGAACGCTTAATACGTTCAAAGAGATGCAGCTTTGGACGAAGCGAGAGAGGAAGCGGGGGGTGACAGAGCCACAGATGTGCGCGGAGTGGGGGGTTGGCAGGGCAGAGAGAGACCCTATTGAGAGGAGAAGAGAAGGCAGGAAGGATGCAGGGATGGGGGAGGAAGGGTCTTTGGGACGAAACGCTCTTCTGAGAGGGGGAGAAGAGCTGCTACGCACCTTTAAACGGCCTCTCATGAGTGCATCTCGTGCCCTTTGCTTTGCGCGCTCACCAAGTCGCCGATGGCAACGCCTTGCGTGGCTAATGATGTGAAGCGGAGAGACAGGCACACATAGCAACTCGGTCTCACGCTACACCTTCCTTCACTCTTGATTTTTCTCCATCTATTTGTCAGTGCGTGGGTCGAAAGTGTTCTCTCAGAATAGCTCTGCTGCAGTGAAGGAGAGAGGGATGTGACATGCAGATAGAGATGGGCAGATGGATCACCGCGCTCGGTTTGCTTGTTTCATCCTCCCTTTGCGGTAAATATCCTACACGGGCTACTTCTTCGTAACGCACATCTCCACTCATCCGCCTCTTCCTCGGTTCCCCACCCCCTTCATCCTCCTCCTCCTCCTCATCATCATCAGCCCTGTTTCTCTGACTCAGGAGGATGGCAGGCATCCGTCCCATCCACAAACAGGTGCAGATGACAGATGTCAGGCCAACATGCAGCCCGTTACCATTTCTTAACGAGAGAATTGGGGAATGAAGGGCAGAAAGAGGACAGCGGGCCTTCAGAGACCAAAGCAGCTTTTAGGATTTTAAAGTGTTGGTCAGCAACAAGTCATGGCACTAAAGAGCTTTGTGCTGTTATTTACAGATGAACAAAAGAAACGTAAACAAAGCTAAAACGGAGGAATTTGCTTAATTTTGACACACATGAATGCTGATGTTGACAATGCGCCATAGTTACAAGTGACACAAGCCGTTAACAAACAAACACGCGCGTTTTTCTGTCACTTCACACCGACTTTATTTCGATTTCATTCTGAGATTGTTAGATTTTCAAGTCTATGAAACTAAACTCAATGTTTTTGCGCGTTTATACTTTAATTCAGACGTTATTTAGTTGACGCGCGCGCGCAGACTATACACACAGCAGCATCATGGCAGATCTTATGGAGGAAATTAAAATTCCAGTGGCGGACGACACACGCTGTGCGACACCAATCCCCATGACATGTATCCATCCCTAATTCCGCATTCGTTACGAATACAGCGCATTTACCTCATAACAAACGACTTCATACACAGAAATGTAGCAAAAACCGCAAAGCACAGGCTGTAATGTGCGCGCGAACGATGTGTATGCGATCCTCGCGCACGCTGCAGCAGTAGCAGCATCAGATGGGAACAAAATGAAGGCACGTCTTACCTGCGTGTGTTGCAACAGCTGCCCGCTTCGAGTCTGTGGAAAATGACGCGGAAACCGAGAGAAATGTGACACAATAACCGTTCAAAGTTATTGGTGCCGCTCTCTTGGCTGACAGCAAACTGAATGAGATGATGCAGCACGCGCAGTGTTCACAGAGATGGGGTCTTGCGCTTCTTTACAGCTCTTCTCGGTTCGTAGAAAAAAAGACGCAGTTTTGTGGCATTGGTGATACGGAGGCGAATAAAGTCCCCAATCGTCCTGGGTGGTCTAGAAAAAAATGTCAGTTTCAAAATAGAGTTTTCATTGAGTCACAAGTCATAAAAAGGTGAAAGGATTAAGTGGACGTCTCCAATGATTAGCAAAAACATCGACCATGCGTGATTACAGTCCGACGAGAAAAGAAATCGCATAATACTCCATGCATCCAGGTAAAAATAGGTTATTTGGCAGATGAAACGCTATTGACTATGCACAGTCTAATCCGTTAGCTTGCCAAATTCACATACAAAGGCTGATTAATTAGACGCGCCCGGTAATATCCGTTTCCACACTATTTAAATGACCGTATTTTTCCCTTTCAACAAATTCAATGGGCTCCACACTCACTAATAGAGATCTACCTCCGCGCCACTGAAACGCGATTGTTCCCACAAAGGTCCGCTTCGCTCAGTTTACATCAATTGATTGGAGCAAGCAGATGCTTGCACGTGGTTTCATTTGCTAAATGCTGGAAATGATCTGCCAATCGCTGGCACGCATTACTGGCGGAGAACGGCTTTTGTACGCGTGCTGTTTTTTAGGGAAAATCAACTGACGTTCGCGCGCAGACTGGCACGCGCTCCAGAGATTCTATAGCGCGCGAGAATCCATTAAAGACGGGCTGGGATTTAAGTTACTCGTTTTTGACAAATGAGGAACAGATTGACAGAGGTCAAGTGCAACTCATAAATTCGAGGAACAGAAATGAATACAAAGAGTTGTGCCAGCGGTTGCTGTGGTTACCGCAGTATCACATGACAGTAATGGATCTGGATTGATGTCTTATTTTTACGATGAATCAAATGAAAGCAGTGAAGAACATGACAAGGGCAAAGCCGAGTTCAGAATCAATAGGAAAAACAGAAGAAAGTGTAGATATTTTGCTTTTAAAGTAGGATTAAAGTGGATAAGAAGTGTTCCCCATTTCTGCTAATAATCTCAGTCATAAATTAATGTAATTGCCTAAATTAAATTAAGTATTACCCAGTCCAACTTTTTACTGGGTGTGTTTTTGGCTACTGAATTAAATTATAATAATAATAATTGTATTGCATTTTTTAATGCAAGTACAACTTTTATTTACACAGTAGGTACAAATCAGAAGAATAAATATGAAAACAGTTGTCAAAGGCAAAGTGGGTCTCATAAACCCTTTATTTGGACAATTTAATTTAATTCAATAGTAAAAAGAAAGACTAATAACAACCAAATGACAATAACCATATGAATAAGTGAATGGAAATAAAAAGGGTTGGCCAACAGTTAAATAATCTGTAAATGTTGTAACTGATGGTGTCTTGTCATTAACATTATTGCAGAATTATGTATCACAATCCGTATGTTTAATTAGAGTGTGAAAGTATTATCATGCTAAGTCTTCTTCAGATTAAAGCATACAAATGACATGTTTTTTTTTTTGTAGTTTGTTTTTTACATGCTGTACTTCATTACATCACAATTTCATAACACTCTATTATAGGGAATAATTCTCACTACTTCCCAGTTGCTTATTAACAAGCCTGTTATTGACACTTGGGCTGTTATTAGTACTTATTAAGTACATATTCTGCACAATTATATTCTGTGTCCCTCATCCAATCCAATACCTAAATGTAATGCCTTACTAACTATTCATAAGCTGCAAATTAGGAGTTTATTGAGGCAAAAATCATAGTTCATGGTTTAATAGTGAAAATTAAACCTTAAAATAAAGTGTGACAAATATTTTGTGACCAGATCTTATAGATTTGCAACAAATAAGTAAACAATGACAGAGCTTTCATTTTGTGGTAAAAAAAAATGCAAAAATAAAAAAGGAAATTAAATGGTGAAACAATGTAAATAAATGGTCACTTTTTAAATACTGCGCAAAACTCTGTATATAATAATATATAATACAATCTGATGCTCTTTATTAGGATCAAACCAGAAATATGCAAAATATTGAAAAAAGAAATCAGAAAATGACTTTTATAAGAAAAAAACTGATTGATTGGCTGGCAAAAATTATCCCAAAATGATCCCCAATGCTGAAAATTGCATTATTCGTTTTTGGCCAAGGTTTTTGAGCCAAAGACAATGTTGGTTTCACTCTCACTCCTGTAGTCATTGCACTTTGTGCAGTAGCTTTCAAACTGGACACAGAATGCGCTGCACTACAAAACCCCATTCACTTCAATGGCTTGCACTGACCAAGGATGGTTTGCTGAGACAAGAGCAAGAGCAGTGGAACACACCATCGACCAGCCTGTGCGTGTTGCGGATGGCTCAATACTCTGCGCTGGGTGGATATTCTGTTTATGTACACATAATTCTAAATAAACAACTCATGGTCAACGCAAAAACAAAGTCTGCTCAAAAAATGTATTGACAACATTTCTATGTAGTATAATTGTTCCTGCTGCTTGCAATGCTATGCAGGTAAATATTTGCTTCTTGACTGCTTCACTGTCAATAAAATTTTACTGCCAGTAAACTGTGATTATGTGCTATTATTTAAACGATTGAGCTAAATCTAAAAAGTCTTTTAATGTACTTAAAAAAAAAAAAGCTAAGACATAGGTGTTTTTTTTTTTTTTTTTTCTTTTCTTGCCAGGTGATCCCAAACCGATCCTATTATGTTCAGGTCTGGACTTTGTGGAGGCCAGGCCTCTGTGGAGGTCTGTTCTTTTTCTCCACATATAATTTTGTGTGTTTGGCATCATTATCAGGCTGAAAAACAAAACCATTAGCAATGAGGAGCTTTCTAGAAGGAAGGGCATAATGGATTAATGCCTGTCTGTGCTTTTCAGCATTAACGATTCCATCAATTCAGACAACACTGCCAAAACCACTGGCAGAACTACAGGACAGGATACTTGCCTCCAGCAAGTTTCACTCATCCTGCAATCTCTCTCCAAATCTTAAACAATTCAACCAAATAAAAACCAACTCTATTTTCTATTTGAATTCTAATAACAAGAATGAGACATGACGTTTCATTTTTTTAAAATTAATATTGTCATCGTTTAAAATGAGGTAAATGGTTAAACATTTCTTTGTTTCCATGGACCTCTTTATGCAAAAACCGTTCACAAATGGCCTGTGTGACCATCTTAAGCATAGTTCAAGAAATTACAACTCTTAAAAATAAAAAGTAATTGTAAAAATATGAATAAATACTTCACACCTAATATTGGAAGTGGCTATTTAAGTAAATCGTAATCATTTGTTTTGCATACAAACATTTCTAAGAACTTCATACATTTTGTCAGTGAAAACCATGTCCTCTGGTGTGACACTAAATGCTCATTTTAAATCTGACAACTCCACAAAAAACTTTAACAAATTGAAGGACCCCTTTCAAGCCCCCAGTGAAACTCATGACGTGCACCTATTAAGATTTTGTGTCAGAATTGTTCATATTTAATTTTTTTGTAACCACTATAACATTTTTAGGCTTTGTTGTCCTTTGGCGTGACTCCTTTACTTATTGAAAACGTCCAACAAGTCCAAAAAAAACGTTGCCGAACTGAATTGTGGATCCGTCCAGCGGCATCGCTCGCTTTAGACGTTGAGAATTTCGCAACTTTTCAAGCACCAATGGAAGCGTCAGCCAGTCAGAGCACTTTATGCAAATACCCCAGCTCAGACAGTAGCCGAATGTAGACTAATGTCATTGGCTGATGCTAGAGCTCAAACATTGTTAAAACACTAATTTATATACAGTGAATTTTTCTTTCTTTCTTTTTAAAATATTTCCCAAATGATGTTTAACAGAGCAAGGAAATTTTCACAGTATGTCTGATAATAGTTTTTCTTCTGGAGAAAGTCTTATTTGTTTTACTTCAGCTAGAATAAAAGCAGTTTTAATTTAAAAAAAAAACCAATTTAAGGTCAAAATTATTAGCCCCTTTAAGTTAGTTTTTTTTCCCGATAGTCTACATAATAAACCATCATTATATAATAACTTGCCTAATTACCCTAACCTGCCTAGTTAACCTAATTAACCTAGTTAAGCCTTTAAATGTCACTTTAAGCTGTATAGAAGTGTCTTAAATATATCTAGTGAAATATTATTTACTGTCATCATGGTAAAGATAAAATAAATCAGTTATTAGAAATGAGTTATTAAAACTATTGTGATTAGAAATGTGTTGAAACAAATATCTTCGTTAAACAGCAATTGGAGAAAAAATAAACAGGGGGGGGCTAATAATTCTGACTTCAACTGTATTGAATCAATATTTAATTAAATTAATAAGATAACTGATTGTATTCCTTGATAAGTAACACTTCAATAAATGATCTGCCAGATGGAACCTTATAATTCCAAGCGGAAAATGGCTTTTTAGAACGAGAAGGTTCTCTCTGCATTCACCCTGTTTGTTTTACCCCAATTTGCAAATGTAAGAGAACTTTGATAATTTACATTTACAGTACATGTAGGGCCTCTGTCATGTTAATGTATGAAAGAGAACTGTTACATGCATTTTCTTTGTTAAATGGAATGCAAAAACTTTGAAGCTCAATATCTCAAAATCATTCAGAAGGCAGATAGAACCTCAGAATTCCAAGGTGATGAAATGTTTACTGCCTATTTGTCGACTAACATACACTTACTACACTCAAAAAAATATTTTTGATGTTATGTTCAAACTGCTTATTTAAAATGAGCTGAAACCACACAATTTTTTTTTTGTTTTTTTGGGTCAACTTGATAAGTTTATGTTCAATCCACTTAAATTTGTAAAAACTAACGAGTTAACGTCATTCCTTCATGTTGCCCCAACACAAATGGATTGTGTGGAACCCAGCATTTTTTACAGTGTAGACATGACTGAAAAACAGCAAATATATAATGACAGGACAAAACTTTTACTTTTTTCTACTTATTTAAAACTACTTCAATCTACTTATTTGAGCTGAATCAACACAATTCCTTAGTTTTTTTGGGACAACTTAATTGTTTTATGTTCAATCCACTTACATTTGTGAAGTTAATTTCTTTGATTTGAGTTTGGACAACATGAAGCAGTTGTGTGGAACCCTACATTTTGTACAGTCTACCATACACTATAAAAACTGCTAAGTTCCACACAATTCATTCACATTGTCCCAACACAAATCCAATAACCTCACAAACGTAAGTGGATTGAACATGAAAAATTAAGTAATCCCCCAAAAAATCTCAAGAAATGTGTCATTTCTGCTCATTTTAAATAAGTAGTTTGAACAAGCAGCAAAAGTGATCTACATTTGTCAACTCCTCACATGTAACTAAACAATGTTCCCCCCTGAGAGATTAAAACAGCTGACTGAACCAGAGTGCGCTTCTCCAAACCACTGCCTCTAAAGTGAACACGTTACCTCTCTCAGCAGATGCCATGCGAAGTCTTCAGAAGCTGGCGCCGGTTATCCTCACGTCATGGACCAGGCAAACCCAACTCAGGAGGCGATCTAGAAGAGACGGCTCTGTTCTCAAGTATCATCCCACGGTCTGAAGGCAGCATCGGGGGTATGAGCATTGGGATCTGCAGTGACGTGAGAGCGAATGTTTAGTATTTGGGGCATGACATGACTCCCTGTGGTCCTGGAGGCGGTGGTGGGGTCATTCCTGTCGCTGAGGGAGCTTCGTGGTAGTGAACCTGCCAGAAGTGCTCGTAGCCTTCGAACACACACACATACACACAGAGACAAACACAGCCAGATGACTCAAACAGTCCTGCAGCCGCTGGCCCAAAGTAAATGCGTCACAAAAACACACAAAAAAATTAGACGCACGTATAAAAAAACACACACACACACACACACTCGCACATGCATGAAAAGATGAAAAATGTGAAAAACAGGCTCAGGTGTGGGACAAGTTCAAGGATGGTGTTTTGTTAAAGTGGTTAAACACAAAAGGAGAAAAGAGTTTGGCTGAAACCGAGAGGCTCTGCGTCAATATGATGTCAGTGCAGAGATAGGTGCTGTTTTTTTTAGACAATAAATCATATCAATGCCCACAAACGCACTTATAAATTTACAGATGTCACTGGATTGGATGACAAAACACTCAAGGATTTATTTCAAGGACAGAGGTTGTAAAGAGTTTCTGAGTTTGTTTGGTTTGACATTATATAATGTTTTGCGTTACTGTTCAAAATTAAATTGTGTCAGAGGAGATGATGTTCACTTCATATGCCATGTTCACTAAAAACATACATTTGATACAAACATAGCAAACGTGGCATAGTGAAGCAAGTTTTGAGAACAGCTCTAGAACAGAGGTGTCCAAACTTGGTCCTGGAGAGTTGAGCTCCAACCCTAATCAAACACACCTGAACCAGCTAATCAACTGGATATACTAGATATACTAGAATCTTCCTGGCAGGTGTGATGAAGCAAGTTGGAGCTAAACTCAGCAGGACACCGGCCCTCCAGGACCGAAATTGGACACCGCTGCTCTAGAATGATATGCTTTTAGATGGCAAAAAATAAATCAGATTCTAATGTTTTTTTTTTCTTTCTTTTTAATTTAAAAAAAGTTTATATTTGTTTAAATGTATTAACTTCCCACTGCATTTTGTAGTTTAAAAAAGTAGGTTTTGCTCATTGAGGCTGCCTTTATTTGCTAAAAAAGCATAAAATATAAACTGTTTTCTCACTGTCGTTTGACTTAGTCCATGATTTAACAGGAGTCGCCATCGTGGCATGAACCTATTTTAATATATAGTGAAATCTAATTTATTCCTGTGATTTATTCTTGTGCAAAGCTGACTTTTTTTTCCCCACACGACACCTCAAAAATCATTCTAATATGGCCATTTGCTTCTCAAGAAACATTTTTTAAATAGTGTTAATGTATTAATTTATTAGTCCTGAGATCAGTTTACTCCATACTCTTTGACGAATACAAAATCCAAAAGAGCTACATTTATTGAAACAGAAGTAATATGAAACACTGTAGATGTCCTTATCCTAAACTTTTTGATCAATGTAACCCTCATAATGCATGCTGATACATTAGTGACATCCATAAAATGTCTAAAAAGTGCTTTTTGTTTTTCTCTGCAAGCACCTGGAAACACACACCTATTTTACTATTGCAGATTTTTATACAACCACAAGTAAAATGTTAAACATTTTGTGTTCGGGTCATTTGGACCCCCCCAAAAAAATTTATTTAGACCACCTTCAGGCATCAAAATACTTTGTTATATTTTAAAATATATCATATATAGTAATAATACATATTACAAATATATAAACCCTTTCAACTACTAAAAATCTTGTAGCATGAAACATTGTTTATGCAACTGAAATCAACACACATTTAGGCAATAGACATGGTCAAGATGATCTGCTGCAGTTCAAACTGAGCATCAGAATGGGGAAGAAAGATGATTTAAGTGACTTTGAACGTGCCATGGTTATTGGTCCCAGGCGGGCTGGTCTGAGTATTTCAGAAACTGCTGATCTACTGGGATTTTCCTGCACAACCATCTCTAGGGTTTACAGAGAATGGTCAGAAAAAGAGAAAATATTCAGTGAGCGGCAGTTCTGTGGGCGCAAATGCATTGTTGATGCCAGAATTCAGAGGAGAATGGCCAGACTGGTTGGCCATCCAACCTTGAGGCAGATGGGCTACAGCAGCAGAAGACCACAATGGGTGCACTCCTGTCAGCTAAGAACAGGAAACTGAGGCTACAATTCACACTGACTCACCAAAATTGGATAACAGAAGATTGGAGAAACGTTGCCTGGTCTGAGTCTCAATTTCTGCTGTGACATTCAGATGGTAGGTCAGATATTGGCATCAACAACATGAAAGCCTTGGATCCATCCTCCCTTGTATCAACTGTTCAGGCTGGTGATGGTGGTGTTAATGGTGTGGGGGATAGTTTTGGTTCCATCAGTAGAACTGAGCATAGAGTCAACGCCACAGCCTACCTAAGTATTGTTGCTGACCCTGTCCATTCCTTTATGACCACAGTGTATCCATCTTTTGATGGCTATTTCCAGCATGTCATAAAGCGTGAATCATCTCAGACTGGTTTCTTGAACTTGACAATGAGTTCACTGTACTCAAATGGCCTCCACTGTCACCAGATCTCAATCCAATAGAGAGCACCTTTGGGATGCTATTTTTATAAAAAAAAAGAAGTATATGTAGTAATAACAGTAAAATAATGGTAATTTTTTAAACTCTTGACTTTTCGTTCGCTCACTGAGATGTTGCGACCAAGAAAAATATAAATCGATTACTTCATACTAATGATTCAAAGACTCTTTGAGTACAAACGGACACAGAACACAAAGCCTAATATAACATATATGGTGGTTGAAAGAACGTATTCATTTCCTAAAAATACATCATACTGACCCCAAACATTTGAAAGGCAGCGAAAGGCATTCAATAACCCGCTCAACGCTGACAGCGATAAAAATGATTTCTACACGAATCCAATAACTTGCCTTTTCCTTAATGAGCCAAAGACTTAACCTTCAAATATCAAGCAATGCAGAGGGCGAGAAGCCAGTCCTACATGAACACAGCCACAGATTTTGTTCAGCTTCATTCCTGACTACGAGCAAACGGCCAAACCGAGGGAGAAAACACACAGCTCTGCTTCAATCCTGCAAACAAAAACAAGCAGAGAAACACAAACAGTGAAAAAGCCTCATGCTGTTGCACTCAAATGCCATTCCTCTAATCAAATAGAACTAACTGTAATAAAGCGAGCCTAAATTAGAAACGATAATCAATTTCTTCACAAGGCACCTAATGAATGGCTTTACTGATGCGAAAGTCTCTCAAAAGAACAATGTAATTTAAAACAGATGATGAAAACCCAGACGTCCTGTTTGTTTTTATTAAGTAATTCTTTTATTATATTTTACATTGCAATGTTTTATTTTACTCCAGTCCACTTTATGAAGTGTCATTTTCCATGCCATTTAAATGGAGGGAGGGGGGAGGTCAACAGAAGAACAAATGTTCTGTACAACACTTTTCCAGGTAGGAAAAAAATATTTATGTATAATTCACATTTCTACTCTCTTCCATTCGCTCATTAGGAAAGATGGTAACACTTTACACTAAGCTTGCATTAGTTAATGTATTTACTAACATGAACAAACAGCGAACAATACCTTTATTACAGCATTTATTCATCTTCGTTGATGTTAATGGAAATAAAGTTGCTGGTTGTTAGCTCATATGCAATAACTTAATATTAACAAGCATGAATTTGGATTTAGTAAATGCTGAACTGTGATTAATAAATGCTGTACTAGTTCATGATAGTGGATACATTACCTAATGACACCTTATTGTAAAGCGTGACCGGGAATATAATCATTAAGATAAAATAAGGTTGAGTATTTTAATGCCCCGATACGTTCTGAATTGAAACGACTACCCACATGCCCTTCTAATAAAACCGCCACTCAAATGAAATTGCGAAATGAGTTTTAGTGAAATCTGCTTTCAAAGAGTCAGAGACGGAGATAAACATTTGGACATATTTATGAATTCCCTTTCTGAGTCCAAAAAAAAAAGGAAAAATATCTCTGTGTAACTTTTTGTGGCGAGTAAACAACATGAGTGACCACATAACGTGCTTGCGCTGGTTCAAGAAACTCATTCAAACTCATTATTGGGCTCCCCGGTGATAACATGATTATGAATATCAGTATTAGAACATGGGACATGTACTTGCAAGCTTGTTTGTATGATTTAAAGAGACAGTTCACTGTAAAATGATAAGCCAGTCATTATTTACTCACTCTTCTGTTCTACTAATGCCCATTGGCTCCTGTTTTATTTAATTGGACCTAAAATATGTCCTGCTCACGAACAAAGGGATAGTTCAGCCAAAAATGAAAATTCCATCATTTACTCTTTCGCTCTAAACATATTTGAGTATCTTTCTTGATATGAACAGAAGAGTAGATGTTTTTAAAAAAGCAGGAACCATTAACTTCCATAGTATTTTTTTCTCCTATTATGAACGTCAATGACTAGCAGCATTCAACATTTTTCAAAGTATCTTCTTTTGTGTTCAGTGGCCTTATAAAGAAACTCAAAAAGGCTTGTAAATGGTGAATAAATGTTCATTTGTGGGTGAACTAACCCTTTAAAACATTAAAACATGGCCAAAAGTGTAACTGCATGCCACACATATTGTATATTGTATGTGCTCAGGGGGCTTGCTGAGAAACAAACCGAAATTCAATGCACTATTTAACTAAATCCCGATCTTGACCATTAGTTTTTGTGCATGATTGCACTTTCATGAAACGATATTAGTGTGTTTCACTCCATCACACTCAAAAAAACAGATTTGGAAATCAAGTGTGAATAGCAAAAACGGCAGATTTACACTCTGTTCTATACTCAACAGTTCAAGAACTCCCAACTCCATAAGCCAATTGTTAGGGCCCTATCATACACCTGGGCGAATAAGGCGCAAGACGTGTTTGGTGCAATTTGTTGCTATTTTCAGACCAGCACAATAGTAATTTTCACGTTTTGCCTCATGTTGTATAAATAGCAGAGCACTTTAGTGCCTATGCAGGTCCAAATGTTTACACATTGCTTAAAACACACAGGATGTACAGCAAATATCTTTACATATGAAAAAATTCAAGGATTAAAATGTTACAAAAAATATTATTTACTACATGGTTATAAAAATCCTACCTCCATGCTTTCTTCATATCAGGGGGCTTTTTCAGTTTCTTCATGCCAATTTGGATTTATATAATATTATTATTAGCAGTATTATTTACCATATGCACATTTAGATTTGTTTTAATAAAAACAGGTTTAGATTTGTTCACCTGTCGAGTTTTGGAGACGTATACATCACCATATGATGCATAAGAATAGTGAAATGTGTTTGGATATAACTCATTATTATTGATCATTCATTCGTTTGTTGGAAATTAGAACTGAATTTAGAAATAGTTTTGAAACAAATCTTTGCGCTTAACAAAATTAAATATGTAGGCTAATTCTTGTAGGCAGTTTTCATACTCCACGAAAGAAAAGGAGCAAATAGTAAAAGTAAAGAGAAAGTAAAGAGGCCGAATGAAGGAGACTCATTCATTATCCTCGTGCTGCAGATGGTCTGTTTAACTGTTTTCTCGCTAGTTCAGTTTTTTCACTAACAAAGTCGGCCATGTAAATAGCAAATGCGCTATGGCGTGATGCAACTAACTCTTAAAGGGAATGGGGGATGAGACTCTGGTTGGTTGAATGCACGTTATGCTCAAAGCACACCCAGAACTCATTAAGAGAATAAGCACAACACTGTTAGACCATGCACCGGGACGCAGAGCATATTTTTCCGTCCTTAAAATAGCAAAAGTGGATACAGACACGCCCTTAATGCTTTTGTGCCATGAGCTTTAGACATTGTGCCTAGACCGTTAAAATAGAGCCCTTAGTCTTTATAGCGATGCGATTCTTTGTGGGAGGAGTCTGTACAGATTAATTTTCTCGTTATGGAAACCTCATGTTGTTTGGGTTATACTGTGTGCCTATGCTGACTAACATCACACCACATATCTCGTCCTTCAAGTGTCATCCCCAATTCTTTGCTACAGGTTTTCTCTGTTTTTCCAGTGTATATAACCATGTTCTCTGGTTACCATTAAAAAAATCCGTAAAAGGAGACTGGTGTATCTTCGCGCATATGCAGTAGCTGGAGCAGGAAATAAGGTGTTTTAAATATGAACCTTTCCTTGAAAGGGACTTTGCTAACAATCTCATGAAAATATAGTCATGTATGACAACTAATAGTCAAATCAGGATTTTTGTTAAATAAACATTTTGGTTTGTTCTTCACCAAACGCTATCATATACCTTTTAAACACTTGAAATGTGTCATGTACAATACCCACTTTTTCGGCGGTTCTGTGGTTTGTACATTGAGTCAACATCAGGATGAATAAACGAGTTTTAGATGAACTATCCCTTGACGACTGCTTTCATTTAAATAGTAACATAAGGGTTTAACTCGACAATAGAAATGTGTAAATAAAGGGAAAAGTGTTATGGCTTTGCTGAACTCCTGCATATGCAGACAAACAGTTGTGCCCAATCATTTATTTTCTTTAAACTCATTCTTTTTAAACAAAACATCTGTTACTAAAAAAAATATTAGTTTGGCTTTACTTCATTGATATGATGGCAGAACTTTAGCCACGGCTAAATAATTCACACCGATTTGCTGTCAACTTATTGAAAGAGCTGAATGCTTTATTTGACCACAATCAACTTCTTCTTTGGCGCAAAAAAAAAAAAGCTCCATAAATTTCCGATATACCGGCATTAAGCCTGGCTGAATGAGAGGGCGGAGTCACGAAGGGAGTGGCCAATGGGTGGGGAAAAAGAGGGAGGGGCTCCAGATGCATTTTTGCACCAGCGAGACATAAAACAGCCTCGCACGTGCATCTGGTTCTCCTCCGCGCTGAATAAAAGAGAGTGTACATGTGTGTGTTTGTGTGTTTTGATTCAGTCCGGAATGTCGACAGTAGTCCTTCTCTGTTCTAGTTGACCATCCGTCACTGAAGGTCCCGGTCCTCCAGGTACCTGTACTCAAATGTAAATCCTTCCTTTTTCCTCTGGCCCCATTTCTCATAGTCAAAGTAAATATATGTCCCCTGCGGAAAGACAGAAATAGCAAACCGTTCAGTTACCTTTTTAAATGGTTTTAATCACACATCCACAGCAAAATCTCAAGGGAACCAGAGGGAAATTAGTCAGCCTGGTTTTGATGACATGCTTAATACCATCATAGCAACGGTTTAAAGTAGACAAGGAACTACTAAATTATAATTCAGATTTTTTTTTAGGGATTTTGACAATAGTAAACAATATCTTGCTGAGTGTCTTTTTGTGGAATTGTGCGTTGTTTATGCCTGTCATGGGTAAATAAATGAGCGATTCACTGAAATTCACACGAGTTTTAAATACTTCAGCTGACCCTCCTGCATGAGTTTTTTTGACCATGTGACTGTTACTTAAAATCCACTATGTTCTAATGTGGCGATGTGTCAAGTTTATCATGTGACCCACCAGCCCCAATCTTTGTATATATCGTATTGTTTCTTTTTGCCCTTTTCTGTAAATATTGACAATTGTTCTAATTATACTGTGAAATTTCTGATACTCTGATATATTTTTGTCTTTTAAACAGCTTAATAATGATCGTATTATTTGTTATAGGATGGTTAATGAGCACAGCCGTTGTTGCTAGAAGGGATACAACTGTGAACGGAAGATAACAAGTAATATATAAGTAAATATGTATTTATATTATTTATTAAATTACACATTAATTGCATTTTGTTAGATAGATGGGATACAGCTGAGGACACTCACATAAATATAGCATAATCTAATAAAATTGTATTTTATAAGAGTATGCTATATTGACGCGGATATACTCAGCTGTATCCCATCTAGACTTCACCCTCCACTTCAGCTTGGTAAAGTCTAGATAAGATACAGCTGAGGATACTCACGTCAACACCAATATGGCATGTATATCATTCATTCATTCATTTTCTTTTCAGCTTAGTCCATTTATTAATCGGTGATCGCCACAGCGAAATGAACCGCCAACTTATCCAGCATTTGTTTTACGCAGCGGATGCCCTTCCAGCCGCAACCCATCTCTGGGAAACATCCACACACTCATTCACACACATTCACTACGGACAATTTAGACTACCCAATTTACCTGTACCGCATATCTTTGGACTGTGGGGGAAACCGGAGGGGGTTGAGGTAGGCGTAGACGCTAATAAAGTACAATTAATGCGTAATTTAATAAACAATATTAATACTTCTTATTAACTTCTGATCGTAGCTGTATCCCTTCTAGCAACAACCACAGGAGGCTTCTGAGTTGCTGCATTTACGTCATCTTTATTCATAATTTTCTGCCGAAATACATGAAGGCAAGAACCTTGTTTATATGGGAGAGGAATAGAGAAAATATTCTAGTGTGTATACAGTGTGTATCTTATGTGAACAAAGCACATCGTCTAGTTATATTGAAAAATAATTATTACTGCGGTGTTCGTAGACATCCGCGTGTATTTTACAAACCTTAAATGCTATGTTTTACTTGTAGTTATGTGTATTTGAATGTCTGAAACCTAAAACAAATGTTATTCGTTTGAAAGCACGGATAAATTGTGATATATGACCAACGCTGCGCACCTCTTTTTGTAAATGTTCTACAAAATTCATACAGTTCAGGGACCAGCCAAGGCTGATCAAACCAGTGTGAACGTTTGGTGAAAGGGTTAAGAATAGACAAAGCAAATAACATGAATGGATTGCAGACTAAAGGCTGATTTATACTTCTAGAGAGCGCACGTCTGTGGTCCAATGCAGACTTAGTGCGATCGCAGACCCCTAACCGTGGCTGCAAGCTCTGTGATTGGTTAGCATGGTAGCACTGAGGAATGTGGGTGGAGCCGAGAGCCGCACAAACCTGTTTGGAGTGTTTACAAATGTCGAGTCCCGTGAAGGAGTTCCATTTGGAAACTTTTGTTTTGTGTTTACCTTATGATTAGGGCCACACGGAATCTGCGCGCGCAGAATTACGCAGATTTCCGCAGATTTTTAGCCCATCATTGATTCTGTTTATTTACTTGTGTAAATGTGTGTAAATTTATATTTATTCAGATTTTTTTAATTAATTTCAGTAATAATATTGACTAATATGAAAATATTCATAAGATTTATTTACTATACAGTTTGTAAAGTACTATTTTCTGTCTTTTAGTAGAGATTTTATATGAAAGACTTGCTTTGTTTACCAAATAAAGTGGATCTAATTGGATTCACATTGTAAACATTAAATAAATGTTAAAAAGGTATTACTTTTTATTTCATATATTAATTTTTTAGTTATGATACTCCCAAAATCATTCCGCATAAATCCACAGATTTTTAACAAAATACTCCGCAGAAATAGCAAAAAATGCCCGCAGATTCCGTCTGGCCCTACTTATGATTAAAGGTGTTGCACGTCTGCCAGTTCCCATCTTAAAATGAGCAAGTTTGAGCTATTTGTACGTTAAGGTGGCATTCAGGAAAAAAAAAAACACGAATAAACTCCAGTCAACTAAAAAATAAACATTGCCAGCTTGTGTTTTGGAAGTGTCATTGCAGAGGAACATAAACAGCATGCAGAAGTTTAAATGCACAACTAAACGCAAACGCAATTGAGTACCATGTTTTTTGTGTTTTCTGGTGAGTGGCATTTGCTCATTGCTAAAACAACAATTATAAAATGACCATACATGATAAACTCTAGTCATGGCAGACTTTATAAGGCTACTCACTTGTTCAAACTCATCTGTGATGGTCTTGGGCTCCTCGTGCCTCTGGAACCACATCATGTACTTTGTGTGAAACCTCCATGACTGTTTTTTCAAGGCTTTGGCTGCTAGATACTGCGCTTTTGTGCCCTTGGGAGTGGAAAAAAAACATTTGTCATTCACCAGGAATTCACCAATAAAAAGTGACTATAATCTGACTGCTATCCACTCAGAGATCAATAGTGTCTCTATCAGTCAATGAAATGCAAGCCATATGTGCTTACCGACGGACAAAACAACATTTCTTCTATTACAGAGGCTTCGCTGAGGGCATTAATTGTAAGCACACACACCTCTAAGTAGTAAAAGATGAAGAACAGGGTCTCGGTAGACAGTCTCTGGTAAAACTCCACACTGTCGGAGTGAGGAGGTGGCATCTGGTGGTGAAAAGGCAGTGTTGGGCAGGGGTTCCTCATTAGGTACTGCCTGTTAGTACATAACAAAAAAAGTAGATTGAGTATATGAACATGATTGAGAGAACACAATCAAAATAGGTTTGTAATTTAAACAACCCCGGATCAACTGAAATGCAACAGAAAGGAATAATATTTGTGTGTGCTGTTTGAAGAACCAAAATCTTCTAAATATATTGCTACAGATATATTCATCAGGAGTCTAAGGCAAAACTGTAGGTGGGTCTGATCTGAGCCAGT
Organism: Danio albolineatus; assembly: GCA_903798035.1. Taxonomy (NCBI): domain Eukaryota; kingdom Metazoa; phylum Chordata; class Actinopteri; order Cypriniformes; family Danionidae; genus Danio; species Danio albolineatus. The sequence goes on from CAIGQQ010009766.1 coordinate 643,621, forward strand.
AAAAACGCAATACATTTTAGTGCTGCTGAAAGCAATATTTGGCATAAATTAATGAATAAATAAATTCTTCTTTCCCCCATACTCTCAGGCACCTTAGCTAGGACTGCCACAGGTGGATCAAAAGGAATATCAACACAAAATATATCAAGTTCCTTATAGATTTGCCAGAACTGCTGCAGATATATTTCCTAAATGATCACCACATTCTCTCCAGCATCTGTTACATGAGCCTATTCTTATCTTTGTTACAATTTAAGGGTTGTGTAAATATCTTGCAATGATTTTCCACTTTGATTCTCTACACACATTTGAGTTTGAGACTTTATGGGCTTCTGAGCATGAGGCGCTCAGCATATATGAGTACACCCCTCACAAATCTATCTTTTAAATTAATATTTTAAATAGGAAGCTTAACAATATTATATTTGTGCATATACATTAGATTAGTCAGTACTGAAGCCAAATCTGGAGCTTATCTAATAAAATAACTTACAATAACGGTCTAAAAACTAGTACACCCAAATTTATATATATTATAGAAAAATATTAAATACGTAAAATCAAGAGAAGCAAAAAAGTAATTAAAAAATTGTTAAAATTTTGTAGGTTGCAATTTTTTTTTTACTACATTTTGCCTGAATTTAACAGTGTTTTTTAAATGTCTAAACATGTTTGGTGAATAAAATATTATTTAAATAAATATATCTGTTTAATAAATCTGTTTTGTTTAAATGCGCCAAAATATATTGCCTATATTCACTGAGAAATGGATACAAATATTAATTTTTCAAAAGCAGTGTATATCTATCCAGTTCTCTTGTGTAATCTCAACCTGCATTTCAGCCTTTACCGTTTTTTATATGCAAAAGTATTATATGGATGATATGACAGATTCTTATTCAGTTTAAAAATAATCTGCTTGTCAGTACTCCCCATCTGTATTTTCATCATTAACTCTATTTCATTCGGAATGATGATATTCTCCCATTCTTTGTTTTGTAAGATAATCTCGCGTTTGTAAATATCTGCAGCAATCTGTTTGATAACTGCTATTCTTCAAATGTAATATATTTTTAAAAAGAAACTTAATTTACCTTATTTGAAATGAATACATACATAAGAATAAACAAAACAACAACAGCAAACATAATACTTATAAAAATGAGAAAAAAAACAAGACATTTTGGTAATTACACATTTTAAATTTAAATGTGGTTTATATTTCAAATGAATACTAAATAAAATAGTAAATCAGTCTATCAAAACAGAAATTAAATGAATAATCCTAATTTTAAGTAATTACAGGAATGAGCCATTGCAGCCACATATGAATAAGGGTGGACAACGTAATCTGGAAATACACATTTTATGTACATTCATGTACATTTTTTAAAAAATATACAATCCTGAGCTAATTTGATGAAAGAAGATAATACGAAGTCTTTTGAGTAATAATGTTTACATATAAATAATCAAATGACCAAGTACATTAAAGGGCCATTAAACCCCCCTCTTTTAGTTCAAGTCTACCTCAGAATCTTTTTTAAAAAATGCTTCATGACGGGCATGGAGCGCTGGGAACAGAGGGAGGAGTGGGGGTGGCCGGTAGAGCAGGGGAAAAAGAGTTGAGCAAACAGCTATTGTCAGTTGGCTTACAAAATGAGACACAAACCGTGAGGAGACCCATGATTTTATAGTTTACAAAGTTAAAATGCATAGAAATAAACAGTAAGTAATGTAATGTCCTGCTACATATGTTATTCGTATTTTTATATAGACATAACTACAATTTGCTATATCATTATAAAGATAATTGAGCTTATATAAACACTATAAATGAGGAGGACTTCTCTCCTCTTGAATCCCTGGGTCTCAATGCAGACACAGTGGATTGCAGTGCAGCGGGTCTCTTGCCCTGTCTATTTCAACCATTAGCGCTGCCGGTAATCCGGAGAATTTAAAAAAATAGGCAAACACAGCACCACATATTTAGGCGATGTGTCTGAATGGCAACAAACTCAACTGATAAATGACATAGTCCACCATTCTCCAATTCTCATATAGCTCTAACGACAAAAATGCTTGTTGCACACAAACAGCTTTGCTGTATCGGCCCTGACAGCATCGCAGGGAAAAAACATGCAACAAACCATGTGGACCATACAAACACATATGACCGTTCATGAACGGCTAAATACTGCGTGTCATGGATGGACACGGTCTCACTCAGTCATTGGGTCTCACAGCTTGGCAGGTCTGCCTTACCTTCGGAAAGCACATGTACTTATGAATAATTAAGAAGCAGAGCCTTCTCATAGGATAAGAAAACTCCACTATGAATAATAATGAGAAAGCGATGCATCATCGCTCCACTAGAAGATTCGAGATACGTCACCGATTTTGTTCTGCCCCAAAAATTATTTTAAACCCGGAAGATGAAATTAGCTGACAAAAGCTAAAAATTATCCAGTTTCCCCCACAATTAAAGCTGACAGCTGTTAACGTTGTCTTAAATGATGCTCACACACAGATCTGTTAAAATCTCAAAAAAAGTACTCAAGGTTTCTTGAACCTTTAAGAAGTCATTTCAAATTAAATATTATTGTAGTTTCTTTTTTTTATTCAGAGCACTATGGCTATGGTATAAGCAGATACAGCTCATTCTGCAATGCCCTGAATGCTCATAAAACTGCCTGAGATATTATACAACCGAGTGGAATCAAAATAATGAAAAATTGATGTAAAACACTAAATTCTCCAGATTCCAGGAATCTCCCAGGCCTGGAACATGAGTGTAGTCACCTGTCAGAATCAGTGAATGTTAATGAACTGTGTATGTGTGTGCGCGCGCTCACCTGATCCTCTCAGAGTCGGACGGGTGAGGCATGTGTGCCCAGGCAGACTCCTGCATGGCTTGCTGGTAGAGTTGGTCTTTGGAGAGCGGGACGGGGCCCAGCGGACACACACCCAATGATGGAGGGATACTGACCTCTGACAGAGACAACTGTGGAGCTGCAGGAGTGCCTGATGGAGCCGTGGAGCTGGGGAATATATCTGGATGAGGAGGAAGGAGACAAATCAACCAACAACGGAGAAAGGTGCAAGATAAAAGACCGGTCCTGTATAAAATGAAGAATACAAGAATACAAATTGAAGTTCTGTGAATGAAAAAATATTTAACTCATGTAGCTAACAGGGATGAGCGATAACAAAACATTTCCTCAACAATAATGAGAATTAGATTTACTATTTCTACTACAATTCTAAACCAATTTGATCTAGATGTCCAGTTTGTCCAGTTGTAGTACAGTAGCATGTGTGCGATAAAGTTCTCCATGTATAATGAGCCCATTTACAATCAATGAGATTAACTGACATAATTTGACTCCAAATTCACTTTATACAACTTGTTTTTGTGACCAAATATGCATTCATTTAATAGAAAAAGTCAGAAAGAGCCACAATTATGGGTTTTTAAAAATGACCTTCTATGCAGTGTGTAACACCACTAAGTGAATCTGAGCTGAGGTTTAAATCTGAATGTGCACTGTGTTAAATAGTTGACTCAGAGTTGAATAAATGAATCGAGTTGGGGTCAGATCACAGGACTGATCATAATCATATATATTTTACTATTGTTACAACCCAGGTCTAGGTCAAAGGACGTAACATAATGCACGTGACAAATAGAATTCACTTTTATAAACCAGAGACCGGTTCGTTTATTTGTCTTTTCTTGTCTTTTTCTTTCTTTCTTTTTTTAAATCACCCCCAAAAAATGTGAAGCCTATTACCTCGGAGTCAATCCACCAAAGAAAATAATAAACAAAACACACTCTACCTAAACACCCACAATTAAACTACCTATACCCTACAAAGAAAATAACAGAAATAAAGTAGAAATTAAGTGACTATAAAGTTTTAATCATTATCAAGAGGTTAACAATTAAAATTACATCAGTTTACAACAGGCGAATGTTAACATTACTTTGATTAAGCTTCAACTGAAGACTTAGCCAGAGTGCAGGCTAGTTTCCCAGCAGAAGTTGCCAGAGTAACTGGGATTGAACTATTGTAAATTTGATTTATGAAACCAAATCTGCCATTAATAAACCTGACTTACCAAAATAAGGCTGGCTTTTCTTTCTCTGCGCTTGGTTTATGGAACAACCCCCTGGTAGTTTTAACTTCTGTGAAGCATATGGGGATAATATGCACAACAGCACCCTCTAGCTTCTAGTATGAATGAAAGAACGGCATATGCGCAAAGGGGTGGTCCACTATGATATCATATTTGAAACTTTAGCTCATGTTTAATGTGGATGTGTGAACATAAACAACATCTCTGAATGTAAAATGCTCAAAGTTCAATGCAAAGGGAGACATTGACTTTTATAACTCTTACAAAGTTAGCTTAGCGAAGCCTACAGCAAACAAAGTTTGGGGACATGTGGGTAAGTAAGATCGCTTCAGATTACATGCTTACACCCCATGCAGCAAAGGGGCGTGGCCTGAGGCACTGTAATATTATATCAGAGTAAGCTAAAATGCCGTCCAAACGCTGCTATTTCCACAGAGCTTCTTCTGTTTCTGTGTTTGGGCTTCCAAATGACTCAACAAAAAGAGAGAAGTGCCTACAATTCAATTTTAATTATGTTCCAGGGAATTATAAAAAAATATATATAGCTAGCATTTGACAAAGGACAGCTTCCATAAACCCCAGTTAAGTGCTGGATTCAAACACTAAATTAAATGTGCCGTTTTGGTTAATAAATTAATTAATAAATGAGTAAATAAATAAATAATAATAATAATAATAATAATAATAATAATTTTTTAAAAAGAGCAGGAAAGTAAATGTTGTGATATTGCTAAGTCCATATCGCCCATCCCTTGTTATTAATACTCAATATGACAGAGTTAATAAAGTAATTAAAGCATTAATAAAGTGGGAAGATGACGCTTTGGGGTTAACAATTTTATATCCTTTTAGCAAAATACAAGAATTTAATTCTGGTGCATTTTGTAACAAATTGTTTCATAGCAATACCTGGCACCCTGTCAGTTTAACTGCTGAAAGACCGCGAGAATGAGACCACATTCATTCAGACAAATTACATGATCATCAATTCATTATTTAAATCCAGCATTACCAAAACAAATCAGTACAATAAAAACACTGTCTAGAATAAAGGCTATGCTAGTTTAGTACGTTTTGTAGTTAGCAAGCCATTTCCAAAAGCATGCTAAAATTCATAAACACTCATTAAACATTGATATAGAGCATATGTTCTCACTTATCATTCATGCGCCAATTCTTATTAATGAACAATTGCGCAATTCTTAACAACCCCCGAGACGTTAGTCATTTTCAAGCCCGTGATAATGAGCTCTTGTTGATTCTTACCACTGGGGATATGTAGTGCAGACAGCTCTCCGTCTAACCCTGAGCCTTGAGCGACCCGCTCTGCCATTGACTTTAGAGAGCTCGGAGGCTCCTGAGGCTGAAAAGAGTGAATGAAGGGAGGACAAACACACTTTAGAAACAATGATCAATTAAAATTGACACTAGTGCTCTAACATGTACTCTAAACAGTGCCATGGGCAATAAGGGATGATGAACAATTTCACTGAAAACAAAAACTGTGTTCCAAGAAACGATTATGCACAGACATGGCAAGTTTACTGTGACGAAAATTTTAATTTACTAAGAGACGAAAATTATAAAGATTAAAAACATACTGGGTCATTCAGTTCATTTAATAGAGTTTGGAAATAATTATTGAAAACTAGCCATAGATGTGTTCCAAGCGGCAGGGTCCCTATGTAGAGAGAGCGTCCTTTGCACACCAAGCAATATAATGCATACATACAAATACTGACTATGTATTATAATTATTATTATTATTATTTTTTAAACAGTTTTTTTATTAGAACATAACACAAAATCAGAGATACATCAGTAAGGATACAGATGAAAAAAAAAAAAAAAACAAACATTTGCAGTTTTATTTTAAAACAACATATATTGTGTTGAAGTTATATCTAAAAAATATATTAAAATGCATTAAATAAAAAAAATATAAAAAATATAATTATTATTTTTAAATTAAAATTGTTCTTTTATAGCATACATACTACAATTAATTTACAAAACGCAAATACACCTCATTCCACACAGCACAAAATATCATACAGCTGTATAAGATATGGAATAATCAATTAAAAAAAGAACCAAGTTTAAATGATCATAATCTATCAATTACAATGCAGAGTACAGACCATTTCAATGTGGTCATCTCATTGGCCGATGAATATTTCCTGCTTGTTATCAGACTATTCCAAAACTGAAACAAGAGGCGATCCAATCATAACTAGACATGGGACGATAAGAGTTTTCACGGTATATTGTGGTTTTAAAAAGTCAAGGTTTTAAAACCGCCAAATTGTTCTGTAATATAGTTCCTAAGGTATACGATTTTTTTATTTATGTTTTTTTTTGGTTGTTGTTGTTTTTTAGGACAAATATATCTCCAGAAGAAAAGATATCCAAAGATGCTGTTTTAATTTGTAAAGAAATCTGTTTTTGAAACAAATGAAGACAGTAGAAGTCAATGATTCATTTTCATTATTTAGCCTGGCATGTTTACTGCTCTAAAACATATTAAATGTTTCTCAAAATAAAATATAATGTGTCTTTAACCCAGACACTTGAAAAGAATATATTTTAGAGCAGTAATCACAATATCATCAAACCATGAAATGATATGCTCAAGTGATATTTTTATCATACAGTCAGAATCTTATACCGGCCCATGCCTAATCATAAACAATGTTAAAACAGCTATCAGAACATTATTTAATCAATAAGTGGCTCTTTTTGGAATCTCTAAAGCTTTAGAAATTAAAAATGTAAAACAGGAAGTATGTTGGGACCATTGTTTTTGTTTACATTCCTCTAATTGGTCTATACATCTACAGTATAGTAAGTCTCATTTGCTAAATTAAACAAAAGAAAACACAAAATTACGATATTAATATTTTTAAAAAGTATTTTACTATTTTATTTATTTTATTTCATTTATTTTTGTGACGGTGAACATATTAAGCATCATTACTCCAGTTTTCAATGTCATATGATCCGTCACAAACCATTAAGCTGCCCTATACAAATTATATAACACAGTAGAATAAAAGAGTTGATAAAAGTAAATGATAATATTTCAGTTATAACACGCATAAAAAGTTAAGTCTATAAGAAGTCTCATTTGTTACAAAATAAAACCCCTCACTTTTTTCTGTTTTAATATCTTTTAAATTTCACATAATCATTATTATATTGTGCTGACTTGGGGTTCAAAAATAATTTTGAATCACTACTGTGGAAAATATTTCAATGGAAAAATAGAAGCATTTTAATTAATATAATGATCCCAAGGTATCTTTCAAAAAAAAAAAAACCTTAACCTCTGAATATATTTACCACCAACTCCGGCTCTCCATGCGTTTTCACCTTTTATTTCATCTAAATTTCATGTAGCATTCAGATGGTGTTCAATAGTTAGAGCACTACCCATTCCCCATCCAGTCCAGTTTGCAGGTCACGCAACAGCAAAGCAGACTTTGGTTTCAGATGAACACCCACACATCAAACGAGTGTAGTGTGATGTAACAACACACAAAGTTGTGTGTGTGTGCAGATGTTGTGTGACTGACCTTGATGGTGTCAGCAGGCTGTGTGTATGAGTGTGGGCCGTTCAGCAGACTTCCGCCGCCAACTTTACTCTCACTGTACACCGGTGAGGGTGAGCTGGGTGCCAGTGTCATTGACCCCAGCAGGCTGGACCCACTGTCCATACTGTTTTGACAAGAGCAAGAAAAAAGCATTTACAAAGAAAACGTTTTAATGAGAAAAAATATGCACAAATATGCCGTTTAGAAGTGTTTTATATCAGTGTGGCGCAAATACATACAGCAAATACAAAGTTACTGAAAATGCAATTCATCAACTGGCCACTGGGCGCTGACTCCAACAGGAAGTAAATCCTCATAGACTCCCATGTTAAAATTGACCAACTTTACAGCAGAAAAAAATAAGCTGCTTATTGTTTGAAATCTGTTGAAATGTGGACAGTTTGTACACATTGTAAGAAAGTAATAATGGTAAATTTTACCAACAAATTTGATCAATTTGAGCCTGAGTCTGATGATGAAACACAGGAAGAACTAGTTGATCAATGTAATTTTCCACACCAAGCACAATTATTATTTCAATTATTTCAGGCTAATAATGAACACATCTTGTCAATAAGACATACAAGCATAATTTTCCATTTCTAGCTGAGGTTTACATTTTGTCATTTTCTGCATATTAAACCTTCTAATAACATTGTGCATCCCTATATATGTTGCAGTAGTGTAATAAGCAAGCCAGTACTTACAGCTGATTTGTTACAGCTAAGTTTAAGGATGAGGATTGGCTGTTCTGTGACTGGCTGGCACTGTTGAGGGCGGAGTCTGACATACTGTCTCCTACCACAGCACTATAACCTGAAAGATATGGCAATGTTTAAAGTAAAATGTGAACATAATTAGGAAAATTTCAGAGTCATTTTATCATACGTGACCCTGGACCACAGAACCATAAGTGTCTTTTTTAAACTGAGGTTTATACATTATCTGAAAGCTGAATAAACAAGCTTTTCATTAATATTTGGTTATGATAGGACAATATTTAGCTGAGAAGTCCAAACTACGTCTCACACCCAAAGACACGTAGTATATCTTTTGTTATGAACTACATAACGAGAAAGAAGCCTTTAACGGGGTAGAAAATGCATATTTGCTCACCTGGCTTTGAAGAGAATTAGCAATTTCTCCTCAACTTTTTTATTTTTTGACCAGGTTGGGTTGTGATATTGCTCACATGACACATCAAACAGACACGGGAGCTCATGCCAAATTTACACTCATTTTCCCTCTATTTCTTGGATCCGAATAAACTGAAAAGGAGCACTTTTATCTTCTCCCCAAACCTCCCGCTGGCCTGCAGGTACCCGCACTATTGAATGCTGCTCTCATTGGCTGTAGGCGATCGCCGATGTTATGTTCATTCAAAACTCATTTCACACAGCATGATTTGAATCGCCGACAGCTCCAGATAGTCAGCACGCCAAATATCTCACGGGCATGGGCGACTCATCGGCGATTCTCTCAGACAGGTCTTTGATAGTTTATATTGTGTGATTATTACTTGCGTGCAAGAGCACCGATTTGCCTGTGATTTCAGGCATTTGTCTGCGATTTCTCAAAACCTGTCAGCAAGTCAAAATCGGGGCTAAAATCATGCAGTCTGAACTCGGCATTAGGGTGCTTTTACACTTGGTTCAATAGCTAGGACCGAACCCGGGTTCGATTGTCCCCCCTTATCACCTTCTCACCTAGTTTGTGTTCACACAGTGTTTTTTTCCTTCAGAATCCTGTTACGCGTATGTTATCAAGCTGCAGTATTGTGTACAGCTGTTGCTAGGTGATGACTACGAAAGCAAAGCGGCAAAACAGAGACGTCAGCATATTACGGTCATTCTGCTTTTACTGAATCTTTTGCTTTTGTTACAAAATTCAGAGAGCCACTTGCATCAATCTGCCACAATTTTTTTTAAAAAGGTTTCATCACGCGATGTCTGCAGAAGTCGTTTTTGGTGAAGACAAGCAGACATGATCACTGTTTGCACTGGGTCAATACTGCTTGCGGCCAAGGTAGGTGACATACACAGACATACACACATGAATGAACATTGTGAAAACGAAAGTTTGTTGTACAGTTGGCGGTTCACTTCCGTTATTTGGTACGATTGCATCCGTATCAGAAGTGAACCGTACCAGAGTTCAAACGAACCATACCCTAGACCACCTCTTTCAGACGGACTCGGGTATGGTTTGTGGGTGCGCACCCGAGTTCAGAAGACATTGTTAACACTAGCTAAACCTACCATACTCTGACGTCAAACGAACCAGGATGCGAACCAAAGTGCTAGTGTAAAAGCACCCTTAAAGTGACAATACACAACTTATTTTCAGAAAATGTATGAAATAATGTCATGAAAGATGATCTTTAGTTAATATTCTAATGTTTTTCATCATAAAAGAAAAGTCAAATTATTTTGACCTGTAAAATATATTTTTGGGCTACTGCTAAAAGTATTCCAGTGGAACGAAAGAATAGTTTTATGGTTCAGGGTCCAGTTATTTTGGCTTAGACAGTTACTCTTTACTCACTTGAACCACCATTTTGTTTTGGTCCACTAGGTGGTCGTGGTTGTGTGCCACTTCCTGCTGTGTTTGCTGTTCCAGAGGTCCCTCCGTTACTTCCAATAACTCCCACGTTGCTCCCTGAGGTCAGTGTGCTTCCCACAGGACTGGGAGCCAGCAAAGGTAAAGGCTCCACAGCAGCGAATGTAGACCCAAGGCCCAAAATGCCAGACCCTGAGCCCAAGAGGCTCGTGGAGCCCAGACTTCCATTAGTCCCCAATGAGGTTATCACTCCACTGGAGTTTGTACTGCTAATATTCGTCCCGATCGCCGAAGACAGTCCACTGCCCACACAACCTGCGGCAGCCGCTTGTGCATAAGGCGCCGGGGTGGATCCGCTCAAAAACCCGCTCAAGGATGCCGGCATCCCTGAGAGAACCAGACTGGGCATCTGGTTTGTGCCAGTCAATGCTGAAGTCCCCTTCCCAAGGCCAAGACTGGAGGAAAGACCCATTCCCAAATTGCTCTGGCTCTGAGAGCTGGGCGTCAGGGGGCCCAGTGTGCTGGTGTTGGGTGGGGATGTGGAGGTGGATGTTGGGAGCAAGATACTGTTGCTGGCCGAGGTTGAGTTGGAGTGGGAGGAGGCTGAGTTTTTGGGCTGGTGCTGCTGTTGAGATTGCTGTTGAGATTGCTGTGTTGCTGAACTATAGCTGCCAGAGTTCTGGAGGGGAACGTTGATGTTACCCAAGAGACTGCTGCCACCTGATGCAGAGCTCCCGCTGCTGGCCAGAGTCGCCATTGAGATCAAAGAGATGGAAGAGGCTCCCGAGGATGAGGAGGACAGTGAGGAAGAGGAGGACAGAGATGAAGACTGGTTTCCATTCTTGATAGGCGACTGCGACAAAATGACAGGAAGTCAATATCAGGTCACAACGGAAGGGATCCTAATACATTTAGAGCAATGATTTGGGGTTTCTCTCCTCACCTGGCTGATTTCACTGTCTGTCGATTGACCCCTTTTCTTTTCATCTTCCGAATTCTCATCAGCACAAATGAAGAGAACATGAACATAAAACAGAACAAAAAAAAACCACTCAATTTTTCATTTTAATAAAGGGGATTTTAGGGATGTGCATCTCATAACTGAGGCTGATAATAAGATACATTAAAGATAGATATGAAGAAACTACTAATACGGTGCGATATAGTTCAGCCCTATTACTATACAGGAATAGATGTTCACCGTAGTGCAAGTAGCCGGAGAGGGAGGAATGGGAGAAGACGACGTTGTGGAGGTCGGGGTAGAACTGGAGTGCTGGAAGATCTCGTCATCTGGGTGACCTGCTGGAGACGTGGGAACTACCGGCAGAGCTACAGGAAGGGGGAAAAAAAAAGAAAAAAGTTATAACAGAACAACAAACAAAACCTCTCTTCTGACATGCATTTTCAAGCACTCACGTATCTCCTCTAAATCAAGGTCATCGTAGAGGAACTCGTTCTCCTCAAAGTCGGGATCCTGAGAGGAATCAAGGTAGTACTCCACGTCATCTTTAATCTTGCGGATGGAGTCCACCTGTATCGAGTCATTGTCCAGCATTCGAAGGATGGTTTCCAGCATGCGGATGTGAAATCGGTGCCTCTCGATCAATCGCTTTAGTTCCTCGATCCGATCCTGCTTCTGAGGTCACAGCAGACAAATTATTTTCAATATAGTCACAGTTACAAAACAAAATAAAAAAAATACGGCATTACCATTACTATATCACATGATAATATTGAAATTCCTTGAATATGCACCATTCTAATGCCATAGCATTTTGTGAAGTAATGTAGAGCACATTGTAAATACTATGGTACATTTAAGGTGAGGCATTTAACTAAAAAACATAACCAATAGTAATCAGGCTTTCCCGGTGATTGATCATTGATTTTTTTGTTTTGTTATTAAGTTTTAATAACAGATCTAGAATGTAGAATCCAGAAACAATCTAGAATGTTTAAATATGCAAATAAGACATTAATTACTTAAATATGCACTACTTTACATACATTTCTAGATTCAGATCAGGTTCTAATTTTTATATTAGTATCAAAGGTTTACAGAGGTGATGTTAGGTATCTCTTTTTATCACCCCATGATTCCAAAAGTGAGAAAATAAATGTTCACAATCAGGTAAATTAAAGACACATCCCTCTGCAAAAGCCAAATAAAAATGTAAAATTTGGTGTGTGTAAAAAGGTCAACAATTATTCTTAAGAGAACAGCCTTTAAAATATGTAATGAATTCTACAGACACAAACTGTAAAGTGCAAAATATGAAGTGATTTTCCATTACACTAAAAACAGTCAAAGCACACAATCTCAAAATTGAATGGTGTGTGAAAAAATGATTTTTGCCATTAAAGTAATGTACCATGGTATCACAATCTCACTCACTCACGATGATCGCTCAGCAGTATCAATATTACTTTGAATATTACTTGAATATAAGACCACTTCAAAATATAAATGAAGTGCCAAACAGATATGCTTAGCATCAATTATTAGTCTGATTTAGAGAAAGGTCAATAGAAAGCCCCGTTGTTTAAAAGAACAAAGTGAATCATTCATGAATCAACATTTGCTGGATTTGAATAAACAAAAGTTTAGTTTTCAGCTCAGATCTTGAACTATTAGAATAGACTAGCCCACATCAAAAAGGTGTATTGTAAAAACTAAAGAGAATGAGAATAAAGGACCATGAAGAAACAGTAACTGACCTCTTTGTCGCCTTTCTTTTTCCTGGTCTGGACAGAAAGTGACTCAACCTCGCTCTCAAACTGGTCCACTTGCATATTCAATGTGTCTATTGTGTTCTAGAAGGATCAAGGTACAAAGCAAAAGTCGATGAAAGTTGAATTAAGCATTTTTTCGCTAGGTACAGGCAAGTTAAAACATTTCTTATTAACAAATGCTGTTGTTTGCTAAATTACATTAGAATATTAGAATTAGGCAGTACAGCAAGCTTCCAAAGAATGAACATGAAAAGACTTTTGGTGGGGCCACATTTACAACAAACGTTGGTTTAAAAAGGCACTTCATCATTGTTGCCATGTTTATTTATTTATTCGGAAAGCAGCTATTGAAATTCTTATCCTTGACATTTTTCAGAAATTTTGGGCCACTTTATTAGATACACCTTACTAGTACCCTGTTGGACCCACTTTTGCCTTCAGAACTGCTTTAATCTTTTGTGTCATAGATTCAACAAGATACTGGAAATAAAGAGTTTGGTCCATATTGACATGACTGCTTCATGCAGCTGCTGCAGATTTGTCGGCTGCACATCCATGATACGAATCTCCCATTCCACCACATCCCATAGGTGCTCTACTGGATTGAGATCTGGTGACTGTGTCAAGCTTTATGACATGGCGCAAAATGGACAAGGTCAACAACAATACCCAGGTAGGCTGTGGTATTTACACAATGCTCAATTGGTACTAATGGGCCCAAAGTGTGCCAAGAAAATATCCCCCACACCCTTACATCACCACCACCAGCCTGAAACGTTGATACAAGGCAGGATGGATCCATGCTTTCATGTTGATGATGCCAAATTCTGACCCTCCCACCCGAATGTCGCAACAGAAATCAAGACTCATCAGACCAGGTTACGTTTTTCCAATCTTCTATTGTCCAATTTTGCTGAGCTTGTGCGAACTGTAGCCTCAGTTTCCTGTTCTTAGCTAAGAGGAGAGGCACCCGTTGTGGTCTTCTGCTGCTGTAGTCCATCTGCCTCAAGGTTTGACATGTTGTGCATTCAGAGGTGCTCTTTTGCATATCTCAGTTGTAACGAGTGGTTATTTGAGTTACGGTTGCCTTTCTATCAGCTCGAACCAGACTGACCATTGAGTTGCTGCCATGTGATTTGCGTTGATCAGCAGTTGGACAGGTGTACCTAATAAAGTGGCAGGTGAGTGTCCAGTTAGAAAAGTGTCTAACCTAGAAGAATTTATTAATTGATACATTGGATATTAATCTCTATGTAAAAGCAGTATCAAATATGTCTACTTCACTGGCAACAAAGACTGCGTTCACAATATTTGCCTTTGCTTACATGGATTGTGGGACCACTACAATAAGTGGGAGTGAAGCTGCTCTTTTTTTCACTCCTCCCCTGACAGCAGCCGCCTACTATCATCTACATTAAAAACAAGGCATTGGCGTCTAAAAAGAGCCCAATGTTTTATCGTCTAAAAAGTGCTCAATCTTTTACATCGGTGTGATGTTCGCTGTCACACCATAGATTATAGAATGCACAAGACATGTCACTCATATAATTTTGAATGAGTAAAAATGTACAGTCAATATAACGAATGAAGCCCCGCCTACTAGTAACAGGAGCCAATCAGCGACCAATATAGACTCACCAAACGTGTGCTTTTACAGTTTATGGGGTCAACAACCGAACTTGAACGTCAGTGAATACTTGCTTCAGAGACATCAGAAAAACATCCAAATAAAGCTTGAAATGTCTACATTTATTTGTATAATTTATAGTTTAAATAAGAGAACAACACCAATAAATTTTGAACATTGAACATGAGAGGATAAACCAATCGTCTGTTGTGTCTCAGAGGCTCTGAATAACCTGTCAGATGAGATGTCAGATACTGAGGTGACCCATGATGCATTAATTATTTCCATAGCATCAGACTCCCACTAATGATATTTTTTCTCCTATTACAGCTTTGGTTTCCACAAATTGCCTTCTTTTACTCATTTTGACTTTATTTATTTATGATAACCACTATGTCTAGAAAATAAAGAAATACATTTAAAAATGCATACATACAGGCATTATATAGTGGCTAAATTTGACAGACACTGGTGCTTATAGATAAAAGTGCCCCATTTTTTGATCTGGATTTTATTTAAACAATTTTTAACGTCAGGGAATTGAAAATGGGACAATTTTAAAAAAGGCGATGACTTGGAGGCTTGAATGTTTTACTGACAGTCTGTTATGTACATATGAAAAGCAGAGATGGGTAAAATGTTCCCTGTGGCAGTTCTGGTGATAATACAGGCTGATGGAAACCCAGCTAATAACTTTAACTCGCCGTTCTTACCGTTAGCCACTGGCCGACCTCTTCTTTCTCTTTTTGTGCAGGATCGACTTTCTGAGCAAGGCCGAGACCCTCTTTAGAGTATGCTTTCGTTTTGGTCTCCCTTTCCACTATCTTAAACCGTTCCATTTGCTATGAAAACACACAAAAAAAAACATGTCATAAACCAGTCAAATAAAAATGACTTAAGCATAGAATAGTTATTTTTTGCCTCAAAATATTTTTTTTTTTACTGTATTATTTTATCTTACTCTTACATTGACCCATGCATGCATCTCCGGATGTTAGGAGGGACGATATATCAGCTGGCATATTGATATTAGCCGATAAATGCTATATTTAATGTTATCGTTGTCGGCCCGATGTCAAAAATAGGCCGATGTCTTTAAACCCTTAAGGCTCGTACACACCGGGACGCTTTTCGTTTGCGTTTATCGTCGGCGTTTTTCGAGACGTTTTTCTTCATTCAAGCCCAAGCGATTTTCTCTGGCGTCAAGCAGAAGAGTATGCAAAATCACTCCTTGACGTTAGATGGCGCACACGGTGACGCAAAGCTTCTGATACCCGCTTGTTACACAGAAGAAGAAAAGAGAAAGTTTACAAGCTTGTTGTTGCGATCGGCAAAACATGGATTGTTCAAGTAGCAGCTCTAGCGATGAAGAAATTATTATTGTTCACCAGTGCAATAAGCAGCTCCACGTTCATATCGCCTCTGGGCATCTGCGCTCGCATTGACAGTTTTGCGCTTGAGCGCCTCAAAGGGGTGTTTACCGTAACTTCAGCGGCTCTGTACACGTGAACAAAAGTCGCAATCTGATTAGTGGAGAAGAAAAACGAGCATGAGGCATTTCTTTAAAAATGATGCTTTTACGCCTGGCAATTTGCGCGTTGATGTGCACAATCACATTGGCGCCCTTTATTTAGCCACGAGGTGTCAAACGTCGACCGAAAACGTGAGCAAAAAACGTCTCTGTGTGGACGGGCCTTTAGATTACGTAATTGTGTAGAACTGCCTGCCTCATGCATGCGTGGGACGAACTTGTTCAGACTTGTCCAGCGCACTATAATGGAGCTTTTCTCAAATTGTTTAATCCTTCAAAGTCCGTCTTTTCCTTGTGTGGTATAGCTGTGCGTTAATATCTCAGTATGTAACCAAATTCCTTATTGTAGATATGTTTGATAGAGTGTCATTGTGTATTCTGGTTTAAATTGGCTCCGAAAAAATATTACACGTAAACATAATAGTAGTGATGCACGTGTGGGTTGTTTGTAATCTAATATGATTATTTGCTCTCATCAACGTGTTGCTTGCCATGTGTTGTTGATGTAAGATTGTATTCAGTGTGATTTGCATGTTTATGGTTATAAGCACACGTGATGGCTGTTACTGCACGCACACACATAGTGATCTGACAAAGCCTTCACAGCAGCCCAAACAGCAGCAGGGGTGACTTGTGCCACTGAATCCAGCATAGGTGGTCTCAACTGTCCACCACATTCTGTCTTTATATTATGCATTATGTTTGTCATACAGGCCCCGATTACACTGTCAGGTCTTGATACCAAGTTCCGATTTGTTGCCTATATCTGATTTTTTTGCCTGTTCCTTTACACGTTCGTTTAATTGTCACGCATGCGTAACGGTAATGGCACTAGCCACTATGGAAGAAAATGTCTTGCTTTTAGTGAAATATGCAAAGTTCGCCCAGCTTTAAAATGATTTTGAGGTGGAGGAGGAGGGAAAGGGCTTTCATTGCAGCTTACGCCTATGGATTATAAATGGTGTCCTCTCCTGACTCATCTCCCCACAGGGTAAGAAGTCAGGTAACTTCTGCCATTGACCACTTACCAATTTGCTCCTCCATGTTTCCTCTGTTGATGTTGTTATCCACGTCGGTGTCATTAAACTTAAACATTAAACTGCGGAGAACTACCTTACTGTCGCAAGTTTAATGACGTACAAAGCAGAATGCCTCAATAAATCCGATCTACCTGTTTACATGATTGCCGCATTGTCACATATCCGATTTATAGCTGATTTTTTCCACAAATGAAGGAGGCCTGAAACTGATCTCTGAATATTCGAATGCATGCGTTTTTTGTGTTTACACGATCATACAACAGATCCGTCACATATGAGCAAAAAAATCTAAATTGAGTCACATTTATCTGGCAGTGTAAATGGGGCCAAAGTCATCTGTGCTCAGGTGTTGTTATTAAAATCTGACTCTGAGGACAAATCAAACTCCACTTTGTGTGTGCCTGCATCACGCAGGGCCTGCAGTTAAAGTTTCAAACTCACAGCGGTATATCATAAACTTTTCAGCGATCATTTTTCCCGTAATTGACAGCATAAACGAACATTGAAGTGTTTCTGATTGACAAGCAGAACCTACACGTGTTCAAAAGAATCTAGAACGCCAAATGGGACAAATTTCTGCCGCATTTATTAAAGTAATACTATCTGTATTTAGCTTTTTGCTTGTACGGTGGCTCTGAACTGTCAAATCACCCCTCAAAACACTTTATTAGACATTACATATTTGTACATGTGTACATTACTGTGACACGTTTTATTCAAGAACATTTGAGCTGGTTTCAGTTCGTTTTTGTATTTTCATTTTATTAAAAAAAGATTTTATTTTACTTGTTCGTAAATAAATTAAAATGTTGTTATTTAACCTATTATTATTATGCAACAGTCAAGTTGCATGTTAATTTGCTATGAGAAGAGACGGAAATAATTCATTTTTGGCATGCTGATTTATACGAAATTGTGAAGGCCTATATAATCATCCAAATTTTTTGCTTTTTTTTGCTTTGAGTAGGCTATTCAGTTCATAAAATCAGTTCAAACTTTTCTGAAGTTTATAAAATAAAATCAGTTGTTTACTATATAAAAATATAACATTTTGCAATATTTATATTTATCGGCTAATATATAGTTTCAAATCTTAAGAGTTATCACTTATTGATATCGGTGCAACCCTACCCAAACACTTACCAAAAAAATAATAATAATCTGCGTACTTCACCCAAAAAAGATGATTCAAGTTGTTCAAATCTGCTATTATTAATCAGCATCACACCTTTTTTTTTAGGTCATGTTAAAACAGACATTTACTCACCGTCTCGATGAGTTTGCGGTTGTCCACAAGCTGTCTTTTGTCTTTGATCTCATTGGAGGCGACCCATGTCTTAATCTGGTCACGAAGGCGCTGCAGAATCAATGCAGAGAGAAACAGAAAGAGCAGGTAAAAAGAAAAGAAAATTGAGATGGACGCCTGAAATCAAGCATGTCCGACTCGTCCGCTGCCGCCAAGCCCAGTGGACACGTGCATACATGACCCTTGGCGTGGGTAGAGCTTGTCCTCGTGGTTAACAGTGAAGCCAAGCACACCATGAGCAACCAAACAAACCAATTTATTAAATATAAAAAGTAGTTCACTCTCTGTCCAACTTCATATCTGTCCAACTACTATCCCATCATGATTATAAAAATACATCTTTTAACAACTGTGCACAATCAACAGATCATTCTCACCTGTAATTTTTTAATCTCTTTCTTGAGGTCAGACTCATATTTTTCTTTTTGGTTGGCGTTGGCAGCATTGTGGAGCTGAAAACAAACAAACAAACAAACTTGTAGAAAACACTAAAGAAATTGCAGATGAAAACTAACAGGTGCCTGTTCTGCATTGTGTTTGGACAAGTTATAGATGACTCATGTGGACAAAATGGTTAAAGAAAAGTCACATTAAATGTTTATGAAAATTGTATGTTTATATTAAACTACATTAAATATAATTTTTGGGTTTGGGTCAGGGCTACTTTTTATTTTTTATTACTTTAGTGTGACAAGATTCTTTTAATATGCTAAATTGGTGTTTCAAAACATTTATTATTAACACCAGTATTATTAAAGTTGGAAACAGTTGTGCTAGGGTTAGGGGATTAATTGAAAAGTAATCGAAATTGACGTTCAGAACCTATAATCATCTCTTTTTTCCAGGTCGATTTTTTTTGTGTGTGGAGTCATGTGACCCTGCTCTGTTTATACTTCTGCATCAAGCGCATACATATTATCCGGCACAGCCTTCGACCGCATACCCCTCACCTTAGCTCCAAAAATGTAACTACACCTTGCAACGACACAGAGCAAGCTCTGTGATTGGTCGGCTTGATATTGGTGACAAGTGTGGGCGGCACGTAGAGGCGTGTGAAAGCAGCAAGCCTGCTGGAGTGAGTGTTTACAAGAGTCCTGTGGAGGAGCTTATAATTAAAGTTGCTGCACATCTGCCAGCTCCCCCTGCTGAACAAGCGAGTTTTAACTACTTGTACATTAAGGTAACATTCAGAAAAAGCAAAACACCAGTGAAGAAACTCGACACAGAGGAACATAAAAACCCCATGCCAGTTAGCGTTTCAGGAATGTTACTGCAGAGCAACACAAACAGCACGCAGAAGTATAAATGCTCGACTATGCAAGACCACTCGACACAGAAGTATAAACCAGCTAAGGCTGATTTATACTTCTGCAGCCACATCTGATCTCTGGTCAAGTAGAGTGATAGACCCATTCTTGAGCCTTACTTTGCACTATACTGACGATGACTGTATACTGGGCCAGAGATGCTTTGAGACGGCATATTTTCCATGACATTAAAATTATTATTTACATTAAAATATGTTTACAGAAGAAAAAAAATGCACACTTTAAAATGTTATTTACATTTACATACAGCTTATTTTCTACTTTTAAGATGAAAAGCACTGAAAATAATTTGATTTGTACCCTAAAAGTGCAAGTTATTTTTAAATCACTTTTTTTAAAGGAAAAAGTGACTGTTGGTTTTAGGCAATGTGTGTTTTAATTTCAGTTGTTCAATGATGCTAAATAAATAATCATAAATCATAGATAGTGTGTGTTTCCTTATTTTAAAATCAAGCAATGCACCCTTCATTCAAAAATCTCTCACTTGTAATATGTGATCATATTCAGTAAACTATGAAATAAATATATAAATATAATATAAAATAAATAAATGAACAAAATAGTTGTTCATTAATCGTAATCAAGTTAAAATGTTCAATTAATCGAGATTTTGATTTTAGGCCATGATTCTTTAATGAATAAACAATAGCTATAAAACTTTTCCAAACCTATAAATGTCTATATCTATGCATTAATTAGTCTACATCTAAATTCACAACTAAATCTGCATCTTACAAAAAACATAATAATAATAAAAAAATTAATATAATGCAAATTAAATATAATGAGCTGTTATGGTTGTTTCCTACCTTTTTCCAAATGTCCTCAAACTGCTCTACCCCTTCTGTGACTTTTTTCAAACATCTGTCTATTTCACCTGAGGAGAAAGAAGCAACCCTTCAGTACATGATGGGATGGGGTGAGTCCAGGCCATTTTCTCAGACAGACACGCAAACAGCAGGTAATCTTTAATAATGTAAGCTACTCGTGTAACATTCTCCACAAACTAAACTGCATTAGGAGATCTTCAAAGAAGACCATTAAACATATATAAGCCTGTTTTTTTTTCCTCCGGTTACCATACCTTGAAGTTTTCTTTTATCAGCCATGACTTCTTGACTAGGATGTTTTCTTCATGCCTTCTTCTGCTAGAAAAGGTAAAGGTGAAAATCAGCATTGTTCAGATAAATAATCAGACTTGCTTATTCATAGTGTTAATTATGAAATCATCTGCCAGGATCATAGAGATTACTAGAACTATATGATATAAGACTACTGATGTGCCAAAATTAAGTAGTAATACAATATAACAAGAAAATGAGCATGATATATTTAAAATAATACACTTAAAAAATACAATTATTTTTTATTTTACAATGCATTTCAAGAATATTAAGATTGTTACATTCACAGAGGTGATCATCACAGCATCAAATGTTAAATTACTTAGACTATTTATTTTCTATTATTCCATGGTCTGTTGAAATTCTTAATTCTGGAAGATGTGCAATAAAATCGTTTAATGCACAGACAGTTCCAGTCAGTTCTGGTCACAGTGCAAAATAAATGCACTTCTTTCAAACATTAGTAGTAATGATAGTACCTACACTCTCAGAAATAAAGGTACGCGAGCTGTCACTGGAGTGGTACCTTTTCAAAAGGTACACATTTGTATTTAAAGGGTCCATATTGGTACCTCAAAAGCATATATTAGTACCTGCAGATTTTAAAAGGAACACTTTTGTACTTTTTAGGTACCCTTGAGGTATTAATATGGACCCTTTAGGTACAAATGTGTACCTTCCCAAAAAGGTACCACCCCAGTCCCAGCTCTGGTACCTTTTTTTCTTCCAGAAGATTCAAGAATTTTCATTCCTCTGTGTAATTTTGATGACAATGATGTGATGCTTCAACAGTAAGCAAATAGGAATTAAAGAAACACTCACATTTATGGGAAAATATGCTAATTTTACAACTCCCTCAAAGTTAAACAGTTGAGTTTGACCATTTTTTATCCATTCAGCTAATCTCTAGGTCTGGCTGGAGCACTTTTAGCTTTGCACACATAACTGAATCGGAGTAGCCCCAAAAATTGGTATGTTCCATTAACAAACTCACAAACATGCTCAGAAATATTTGTGAAGCGGTAGCTAACACAGGCTACTATGAGCTATTTGATATGCCCATGTCATTTAATCACACTTGATCTCTCTTACCCATACACACTCTCTGACCAGTGACTGATTCAATGCAGGATAAACTAACAAGTTGTAACTGTAGAAAATTCTGGTAAATAACCATGGAACATGCATGAAAATCAATGATTTGATGTCATCAGCGCACACCAATTCACGCGCGTTGCACAGATCCTTGTATTTCTATTTATCCTTGTTTTTTTTAACATACAGCATCTTTTAACAATAGTATGGAGATCCATTACTTGCATAATATGATATTGCATTTTTTTTTCATGATGTACTGTTGACATGCTGTTAATATAATGCATTGTTTGCATTCTTATATTTATGGCTTCATGCATTGTTGGCATGCTCTAAAGTTGACAAATAGCTACAAGCTATGAAAACAAGAAAGATTTTTGTAAAAGAAACTTGAGGACACTTTAAATTTACTTTACTATTTTTATTCGTTTCATTACTAATCTGATAACGAGTTTAATTGTTATTTGGTTACATTTAAAATGTTCTTATTTACTTGAAATTAAGAGTTTTTTTTTTAAGTTACAGAACCCAATGTCTGGGTCTAGGAGTATTAAAATAGATGTATTAAATATATTTTTTACAGAAAATCAATGCAAAATTTTGCCACAAATATTGCTGCAAATTTTAAGAATAGACGCAGCAAAATTAGTCATTTTAGGCCACAAAAAGCAAAGTGAAAAAAGGCAGAAATTCTGGAAGGACTGCCAATTGTACTTTAATAATTAAAAAAAATTCAATAATTTAAAAAAACATAATCTTCAAACATTTATATAAAATCCTGCGATACACACAAATCTAGTTCTTTTTGTTATACCTCATAAAATGACCTTTTGTGCAGCTTATGACAATATCATGATAATACAGTTCAACTTGATAAAAACTTAAGCAGTTATCACAAAAAATGTCTACAACACTGTCATTGTAACGTGACTCAATGACGTATGCCCCCCCAAAAAAAGCCTTTCATACTGACGGTCTATTTTATAATTACACCTGAACTACTAATGTAAATACTGTAATGGCACAGTGACGTCATTGCAAACACAGAATGACTCTTGTGATCCCTGTAGGGAAGATTGCACAGGTTTATGTTGAACACAAAAATGCAAATACTCATTTTCCCCCTTGGTAATTCTGGAAGCAGCTAAACCCAAAGGCATATCAAGCCACAACAAACTAACCAAAGCTTGTTTTGTTTTTACATATAGCAGCATGACCTTCTGAAACAGATCATTTCTTGTTAATGGCAAAACTATTGTAATTAATTCTGTGGATGCAAATAATGATAAAGCCTGCTTACATGCCAAATGCCACTCTCTCCGGTGGTCAACCTACAAAAAGTGATGGATTGTCTCCACACATTAAAGTAGACTAAACGTCGTACTTTAACACTGAATAAATTACACACTACACCTCCACAAGATGTACAGTGTAAATATGCAACACTGCCAATTTTTATGCAAAAATAAATACATATTTTTGCCAGTTCTGGTTGTTTACATGGGACAAATAAGCTCTTATTATCTTGGAGAGCTGGGAATAATTTTATTGATGTCTTGATAATAAAACAAATGTCTGAATAGTGTATTTTAGAAATGAAAAGGGTTTTTTTGAGCATCAAAACAAGTGTAATGCAGCTTTACATGCGTGTACATAAGAATGTGACATTAGAATGCTTTTTTTTTTTTTTTTGCTTTAATAGGTCAGAATAAGCATGTTGTTCGTTTTACATAAGTATATGTCTGTTATGCTGAATGTTGATGTATTATTTCCCCCATATTTTTACATTTTATTTTCCCAAAGGTTAATTGAAACATTTATGTAGTCTCTACAGTGTCATACTGCATTACATATCTGTGTGAATGTTTTAATGTCATTGTTTTACTTCATTGATTTTATTTCATTGTATTACATAGTTTTGTCTGCTGGTATTATTATAGTAAAAAAAGATTAAAAAATGTGAATGGAAGAGAAGTAGCAAATGAGAAATATCTATTTGAGGGAAAAGACATATCTTGAAAGGAAATAGTATTAAGATGATTGTATTAAATGCGATTTGCAATTGAAAGTAGGCCTGTCATGATAAAGAAGTTTTGTTGACCGATATAGAGAATACATAGCGATATACAGAAATTGTTGCAATAACCTATATTACTGTTATTTTTAGATCATTTTAAGCCACTGATTATAGAATGATTATACAACAGAATAATAATGTAAATAGCCATAAACACTTTCAAAAGACGAATGCTTTTCCTCCTTAATGTTATTTATTTAGATTCTGTAATTTGATGTAAAAAATATTTACTATTCAATTAAAAAAATCATTATTACTATTAAAATGAGCAAATTCCATGCAAATGTCAACCTTGTCATAAGAATAGTGAAACCCTTTCTAGGTTTTTTGTATAGCTTTGTATGTCTCTGTCAATGTTTTCAAACAAATGTATTTGTTTTACCAAAGTCACACAAGTGGAAAAATCTGTCACATCCATAACAGAGATTTCACATCCATAATGAAGCTTTTTCCTCATATATTTCAAAAATGTTACATAAAATAAAATCTATCATTTTTGTTCTACATTGAGCCGACTCTTATGCTTTTGATTAGCGTTGTTTCATTAGGGTTGTGCACTTTAATTTGCAGAATTTCTACAAAGTATGTTGTATACTGTAAACTTGTATACTTTTTGGGTCACATCCATAACGCATGCTTATTTTGCTCATTTAAAATCTAAAAAATGTTTACAGATAGATATTTTTCTGATCCCATAACTCTGTGGTTAGTTGTTTTGGAAAATATAAACAAATGAACAATGTTAACATATACGTTCTATATACGTGAATTTATGTCTTAGGTTTTTACTGCAAATGTCACATCCGTAACGCTGGAATTGCTTAAATGTGCTGTTATATATCTTATTAAATGTCCAATTAATTAAGTGTCCAATTATTAACTATGACATCACTGAGGCAAAAAGTAAATTTCCTTGTAAAATGTCTTTAAGGTTATTTGTGAATTTGCAAATGTATTTTGCAACACCAAAGATTGAGGTTATGTACAAATATTGCACAATAAGTTGATACATTGACAATTGTGACATGCCCAATTGAAAGAGATGATGAAATACATATATATACATATATATATATATATAT
>CAIGQQ010009766.1:673836-684510 GCA_903798035.1 Danio albolineatus
TAAACATGTTATATATATATATATATATATATATATAACATGTTTATAATCCTGACTGTTATAATCCAAAATCTTACATTTTAAATGTCTATTTATGCTCTGGATTATTTCAGGATTAAAAAAATATACTAGAAAAAAGTTGATCATACATTTTGGCATATTTCAAACGCTTACAAACTTCTCACTGACAAATGGGTACAATGTAGTGAAGGATAGTGGATAAACATCGGTATATATTTTTAGGGCTATTAGGGCATTTTAGGGCTATAGTACATGCGATTCCTAAAGGCAAACAACAAATATGTCAAATTAAATTACGAAACAGCAAATGAAGAATTGAGATTTACTTGTGTTTTATCAAACACATTCCCAGCTACAGTGCTAACCATCCGAACAGAGCTGAGCAAGTGGCACAAGCTTCATTTACCACAGTGAAGAAAGACAATATTTCATGCATTCATGCACTGCATATAGCACTGAAGCAGATATCAAACAGTGCATTAATTCACCAGCAGTCCTGATCACAACATAAAGAAACAAACAATCAGCATGACAGCTGCACGTCAATCAAAATTTCCCGACACGGGCGCGCGCATCCATTGAGTTCTCGCAACAATATAACAAATGCAAAACACAACAGCTAGCAGATCCCCATCTGATCTCTTTACAGTTTAAAGTAACCCCCTAGACCCCTCAGTCCTGATAACAGCTCGTTTATGGTTTTGAAATATTGCTAATATTTCCCCAATGTGAAACCACAGACTCTCAGTGTGTTTGCATGCATGTGGCTTCTTTTATGTTCTCCCATCCAACTTATCTCGCATGTGCGGTACTTTTTCGCATTGTCGAGACACTTGTGTGATGATATTACCACTTTGGAGGAGTTAAAACGCTGTATTCCAGCATGCGGCTCGCGAGCCTGTAGACCTGCTCGAGCTTTTTTTTGGCTGGAATACAAATTGGAAAGGAAAAGAAAAAAAGCAGCACGTAATTGAAGTGACGCTCGCACGCCGTGAGGATGTTTTACCTGATTTTCCTGAGTTTCACCTTGCCTCTCAATATCCCCTTCAGCTTCGCCACGATTCCTCCAACTTTTCAGGGTATATTTTTTATTATTTCCTATTATTTCTATTCGTCAAACAATCACTTCTCGCATCAAAGATGGCCGCCAGGAACACCTCCTCCGCTGGTGCGCTGGAGGCGCGTGGACCCGCCTACTCTAAACGCTCTCGCTTCTCATTGGATAAGAGGAGCTGTCGATCATCAGGCAGTGGTTGACAGCTTCCGCGCACAGAGAGTGATGGTTGGTGTGTACGGCGGGGTTAAAGGTGCACCGGGATGTGTTGAAAATGTCCAACCTACGGTATGACCTATTTTTGTTAAATTCACCATGTCATTTATGCAAACATTTAGTTGAGGACACAGAACAGATATATTTAACATATATATATATATATATATTTACATGCAGTCAATCGTTTTGGAACGCATTGCAAGCCTGGACGATAATAAAGGAGGTGGTTGTTAAAGGTTTGACTTTCACATTACAAGATTTACTTTCTGGAATTACTAAAGATTGTTGTTTTGTACGATTTGATAAATAATATAATCGTATTAGCCAAATATTGTATTCATAAATGTACATATTTCGAAACTCCTCCACTATTCATTGTTTTTCATTCATTCATTCATTTTCTTTTCGGCTTAGTCTCTTTATTAACCTGGGGTCGCCACAGCGGAATGAACCGCCAACTTATCCAGCATTTGTTTTACACAGCGGATGCCCTTCCAGCCACAACCCATCTCTGGAAAACATCCATATATTCTCATTCACACACATACACTACAGACAATTTAGCCTACCCAATTCACCTGTACTGCATATCTTTGGACTTGTGGGGGAAACCGGAGCACCCGGAGGAAACCCACGCAACCACGGGGAGTACATGCAAACTCCACACAGAAATGCCAACTGACCCAGCCGAGGCTCGAACCAGCGACCTTCTTGCTGTGAGGCGAACATGCTACTCGCTACGCCACCGTGGCGCCCTCATTGTTTTTATAAAAGAACTAAAAAGCTTTTTGGATGCCCTTGATAAAATTAAAACAAAAAATGGCTTAAAAATGCATTCATTTATTTTCCTTCCACTTTTATTTATCAGGGGTTCGCCACAGCGGAATGAACCTCCAACTTATCCAGCATGTTTTACGAAGCGGATGCCCTTCCAGCTGCAACCCAGTAACACCCATACACACTCATTCACACACATACGCTACAGGCAATTTAGCTTATTCAATTCAACTATTCGATACACCTGTCTTTGGACTGTAGGTGAACCACTATTGTGTTGTGACTTTCACGTTTGATACATATTTTCATTCATTTCCTTCCTTCGGCTTAGTTGAATTTAGATTTTGTATTTTCTAAAGTTGCAGTGGCGTAGTGAGTAGCACGATCGCCTCACAGTAAGAAGGTCGCTGGTTCAAGCCTCGGCTAGGCCAGTTGGCATTCCTGTGTGGTGTTTGCATGTTCTCCCTATGTTTGCGTGGATTTCCTCCGGGTGCTCCGGTTTCCCCCACAAGTCCAAAGGCATGTGTTACAGGTGAATTGGGTAAGCTAAATTGTTTAGTGTATGTGTGTGAACGTTTATGGATGCTTCCCAGTGATGGGTTGCAGCTAGAAGGGCATCCGCTGCTGCATAAGTTGGCGGTTCATTCCGCTGTGGCGATCATTGATAAAGGGACTAAGCCGAAAAAGAATGAAGGAATGAATTTTCTAATTAAATAAGTAAAGAAAAAAAAGCTACATGTGCAAAAGTATAAAGTGTCCTGTGGAAGCAGTCTTCGTGTTTTAGTATTGGCCATATTTCATTGCTTACCCAGCTTACTCGGAATAAGAATGGGATTTAGAAAGCTCATGAGAGTGGAAATTCCATTCATACATTTTCCTTCTGCTTAGTCCAGGGGTGTCCAAACTCAGTCGTGGATGGCCGGTGTCCTGCAGATTTTTGCTCCAACTTGCCTCAACACACCTGCAAAGATGTTTCTAGAAAGCCTAGTAAGAGCTTGATTAGCTAGCCCAGGTGTGACTAATTGGGGTTGGAACTAAACTTTGCAGGACACCGGCCCTCCAGGACTGAGCTTGGACATCCCTGGCTTAGTCCATTTATTTAATCAGGGGTCGCCACTGTAAAATGAACCATTAACTTATGTTTTAGGCAGTGGATGCCCTTCCAGCTGCAACCCAGTGTTGGGAAACACCCATACACACTCACATTCACTACAGCCAATTTAGTTTATTCAATTCATCTATAGCACGTCTTTGGGCTGTGGGGGAAACCAGAGCACCTGGAGGAAACCCACACGAACACAGGAAGACCATGCAAACTCCACACAGAAATGCCAAAAGCCCAGCCGAGGCTCGAACCAGCGACCTTCTTGCTGTGAGGTGACACTGCTCTAACCACTGAGCCACTCTGTCGTCCGTGGAAATACCATTAAAAAATAATTATTGAACAGTAGTTTGAGAGACAGTAAAGGAAAATCACTTGGCAACTAAAGTAAAACTGAAATTAAAAATAAAGCTATAAAGATGTAATAACAGCAAAAACAGTAATGATAACATTAATATAATTTTTAAAACTTTAATGTCGACATGGAAACTAAGTGAAATAAATTAAGTACTATAAGGAAAGAAACTGAATATAAAAACAAGGATAAACCAAGCCGACTTGGCAAAGCAAGTGAAATAAAGTTGATGTATCGAAAGCAACCTGTCATTTTCATATCAACTGATGTTTAGGTGCAGAGAAAACAAGTGTGACTACTTTATATGATGTTTAAGTTTATTTTTTTATTTTTTTTTATTTTAAGTCACTGTCTCAGAAGTCAGGAAGTTGTGTACCAATCTGATGAAGCAGATTTAAAAATGACAGAATTTCATTCATTCATTTTCATTTCGGCTTAGTCCCTTTATTAATCTGGGGTCACCACAGCAGAATGAACCGCCAACTTATCCAGCATGTTTTACGCAGCGGATACCCTTCCAGCTGCAACCCATCACTGGGAAACACCCAAACACACAAACACTACAGACAATGTAGCTTACCCAATTATCCTGTACTGCATGTCTTTGGACTTGTGGGTGAATCCAGAGCACCCGGAGGAAACCCACAGGGACACGGCCGAGGCTCGAACCAGCGACCTTGTTGCTGTGAGCCGATCGTTCTACCCACTGTGCCACCGTGACAGAAATTATACACCAGAAATTGTTCAAATAAAAAGCTATTTGTTCCTCAACAAATAGTAATAAAGTAAATCAACTTAAAGAAAAACAAACAAAAAAAAAACTTTAAGCACTTGGAAAAAAAAAAAGTTTTAAAATGTGAATATGATAAAATTATTTAAAAGTGCAAGGAAATGTGCAAAAAGCCCCACCCACTACTCAAAATTACGTTTCAGTTGGAAGTACATCAACATACTAATATCAAAATCTCAGCAACTCCCAGTTCACACTTTAAATGGAGCTAAAAACGCCTAAATTAAATGCTAATTTTATAAAGCAACCATATTTTTGATTACTTAATGAATAAGCCGAGTTAATAGTACTTTTACAGTATTTTCTCTCACATTTAATTCAAAATCAGGGAGTAACTGACCGTTTTCACGTTGCGATGATGAAAAAAGCAGCATCTCTCAAACCAAAGATGACCAAATTGACAACTGACCAAACTTCCAAGAGTTTTATTATCAAAAGTGGCCTATTATACTGAGAAAAGAAAAACATCACGCATACAGAAACTGAAAACAGGTGCCACACGGGACATGTCATCACCTTCTAATGAGCTGGTGATATGCATGGAAGAGACCAAGTATGTATAAGAACAAAACCAGACAAAAAAAAAAAAGAAGATCTGAGACAATCTAACACCTTGAGATATGAACTGCAAAAAGCTACAAAATGGGAGGGAGATTTGACCAACAGAGAAGACTGATGACTTTTGAGAAGGATCAGTCAATGGGATCGATTCAAAAGAGGAATAAAAAGAGATAAAAATGAAGTAAGGGATGTCTTCACTTGAACGATTAGCAATAAACCTCCAGGTTTGGTTGGGGCATCGATACGTCGTCTTCTCTGATGGTCAACGATCACTATTTTACATTGGTTTCAGTATACAATTAAAAAATAGTAATAATTTTATTAACAGATTAAGTATCATCAGTATAGCAGAATAGCTCTCGCTAATGTTCTTAAAATACAAACGAAAAGCAAAAAAAGCCCTCCCACAATTGCTCACGAATCATCTTTTAATTTAAGCCTCAAAACAAACAAAAAAGAAAAACACAACATTCACCTTTTGGCTTCTTTTTTTTTTTCTTTAAGAGTACAAAAAAAATGTTCCCCCCTTTCATCATCTCTGCCTCCGATTTGATTTCTTTTTACGAAATGAGCTCCGGGACTCTACCAGAAGTCTCGGCGATGATAAGCGTCTGGATCGCAGTACTTGGTCACCACCACCCTGTTGGCGAACTTTCTCCCTGTTAAGCCCTGCATGGCCTTCTGGGAGTCATAAACGGATGTGAACTCCACAAAGATCTGGAAAAATAAAACACAGATCATGAGATGGTTTGTGTATGTTCGCGCAGCACCACCAGATGTTGATTTCTGCAGGGTTCAAAGTCAAAAATGCTGCGGAACAATTGAAAGGCTTAGTTCACTCCATAATACAAATTCAGTCATGCATATGGGTTATTCTAGAATTGCGGGTACATTCTGCACCTCTAAAATAATCCTTCTATTATTTTATTTACAGTTTTGAATAACACACTATAGCCCAATCCTATTTTTTTTTTTACCCCTACTCCTTGGCTCTTGAAACAAAGTATGAAGGGGAAGGACTTCAAATTTGACCCCTAAGAAATGGGACAGCACTACAAAACCCGCACACGTCATCACAAGCTCGTAATTTATATGAGATTCATAGGTATTCTTTTTGGGTATCTTCAGGAAAATCACTGAAGGCATCGATATCATGTTATCATAATGATATAATGCGACAAACTCGTAACTGTACTGTGCATTTACACCCTGGCCATATTCATCTGGCCATATTCATTTTTAAATCTGATTGTGCAGGTAAAAACTTTTTTGATAGGGTTTGGACTGGATTCAGTCTACTAGATCTGGCAACACAGAGAAGAACACTGTGCTCGGCTGGATATTGGAAGTGTGCAAATGAACCAGAGATGAGACTGTGAAGAGACAGTGGTTGAGGTTTATTTCTGCAGAAATGCCTCAGCATTATAGCCCAGCCTTGTGCTGTGTTCCCTCTGAGGAGTGCTTCTGAAATCTACACGCTTACAACGGAGGCTTCATTGACCGTTTGTTACAGGAAGGATCAGAAAAGATGTATGCAGGGGCAGACTGGCCGTAGGAAGCACCGGGACATTTTCCGGTGGCCTGACGGTGAATCTGGCCTGCTATCCAACAAGTGTGAGTAAGTGCGATTAAATCAGTTGCCTCATTGTTTTCTCTAGCTTGTAAATTATGCATTTAATTGTGTTTTGTAACTTGTAACCGCTTGTAGTGTCTCTGGTTAACTTGTATTCTCATATCGCGTCTAAAAGCACGTTGTAAACGCGACGCGTGACACTTTGTTTAAGGATTAAAGTGCGTTTGTGAACTCGTGTTCCTCTGCTGTTTGTCGTTGCTATGGCTACATCAGCTCTCCTACACACGTGCGGCGGTCCTGTTTCTTAATGGTTCAGCTGTTGCTGCTGTGTGCACTAATCGTGCATGTGTGTCACTGTTTTTACTTCTGGTTAAGAATAGAGCTGGGAGACCGGGGGTTAGTTTTGGGGGTGAGGTGTCTGAAATACGGGCGACTCCCGGAAAAAACGAGTGTTAGCAGGTATGCTTACGCACACACTTTGACTACTTCAATATTGATAAGCCGTGGTGGGCATTCTCTCGTGCTGAATGATGTCGACCAATCGCAACAAACTGGCTCATTGATCCAATCAGCGCAGTTTGGCATCGCACTAAGGAGGGGTTTTGGAACAAATGAATCACTGATCGATTCATATAGGAGTCGCTGGGATAATGAGGTAAAAATAAATGCATATTATAAGACAATGAAAGTGTTTTTTGACCATGCATGCATATTAGCCTGCTGTTGGAGACCCCCAAAACCAAAATATGACCATTTTTAATGTACAATAGGGGCTCTTTAACTCAAAGGGGTGGTCCACTACGATATATTTGAAACTTTAGTTGATGTGTAATGTAGCTTTGTGAACATAAACAACATCTCTGAATGTAAGACGATCAAAGTTCAATGCAAAGGGAGACATTGGCTTTTACAGCGTTAGCTTAGCAAAGCCTACAGAGAACAAAGTTTAGGTACTACAAAAAATACATGCTGGTTAATGATTTCATAAACCCTTCAGGTTACAAGCATACACCCCGTTCTCGTTCTTATTTATTTGGACAAAATATTTAGGATACACCAATAGCGGATCATTAATTTGTCAACTCCGTTATAGTGATATTGCCGTGAACTACTCTTTAATTTTTTTAAACAATATGATGAAAATACTTAAAATTCTGTTTTTAAAACATGCCATGTGGTATCTGGTTTGAGATTAGCATCTTGAGCTAAAGCACAAAACGGTGGAAAAAGTCAACACCGTTGTTGTCAAATCTGTTAGTGGTTAAAAAGCTTTAACAATAACTTAAACAATTAGCAACAGGATCAAATGTTCACTATCATATTTAAGCATTTTTCATTATTTTACAATAATAATTGATTCAGTTTACTGTAAATTACACATTTGTCGTATATTATTCCAATTGAGCGGAAAAAGCTTGAAATATACCTGCAATGCTGGAAGGAGTCATATGTCATTCCAAATTAATGCATTAATTAAGCTACACAACATTGATTGAATTTAAAGGGCCATGAAACACCAAAACACATTTTTTGGGCTGTTGACAGTCATATATGTGTCCCACGCTGCTATAAACACTATTAGGACACATATAATTGACTAAAAAGTGAAAATTGGTTGTTTTTGCGTTATTTCGAGCAAATTCGTTCTTCCGGTTTGAAACGAATTTTTGAGGCTGCGTCACGCCGTTGAGGTCTTTGCATGTGGTCCAGCGTGTAGAATGGACGTCTACCCGGAAGCGAACAAATTGACGTCAGTCAGCGTGCTGCATTATTTCATGACATGGCCTTTGTTCAAACCAATCAGAGCGCTCTATTGTGTATGACGCGGAGCTTCATCAATATGCATGAACTACATAAACAGGAAGATGCGTTTGCCCGTGACAAGTTTCAAACGGCAGAGAGACGCTACGTTTTGTCGCCAGCCGAGAGGATTGGTTCGTCGGTGTTGCGTTGATAAATGTGCCGCAACAAAGTATTTGTTTTCATTTCCCCGAGATGAGAGTAAAGCTCGCGTGTGGACCCAAGCAGTTGGAATAAAGTGGTGTATTACCACGCGTCATAAATACGTTTGCAGAGAACATGTCACCTGATCGGTAAGTAGGCGTTTAGTGGTGTTTGTTTGTTGATGAAGATGGCAAAGTTAGTTGGTTTCGTCTGCAATACTCTTTCAGTGTTTAAAGACAGACCTCAGTCAGATGATTAGAGCTGTTGCTGAGTTTACAGCACGTTAATATCACTACAGTATTATAGACTGAAAGATCCGTGTAAAGTGTAAACATCTTAATCAAACGAATACTGTCGTGTAGATTTTTCGCCGCATTTAGTGACATATTAGTCTATACACACACGGCTTTCTGACGCTACCTACCGAGTGCATTTAGTTACCGAGAAATGCAGGATTTATTTTCCTGAAATATGCCGTGCGTTTCAAATACTCCATTAAATATGCACTCCTTCAGCAGTTACTAACATTTAATATCTGGTTTGTCACGGGGAACACGCAGGAAATGTTCGTGAATAAACGTTAAAGTGCCAAACTGCAATTAAAGTCCACGAATTAATAATTTGGCAAATAATTAGATGACTGAAGTCCATGTGAACAGTCCCTGTATTTCTCACCCTGCGTCTGCCTCTGTGTGTGTGTGTATGTGTGTGTGTGTGTTTTTGTGTTTGAAAGTCAGCGCGTGCACAAATGGAAACTCCCATTTATATGCAAAACCTTCCCTCTTTCCCTCCCCCGACACTCCTACCTAAACCGAGCTGGACACACCCACTTTACTGAGCTTTTACAGACTGTAGGTGTGAAAACACCACGCTGAGACTGGGGGGTTTCGTGGCCCTTTAAAAACAGAATTTGAAGGGGAACAAATGATAACAGAATTTACATTTTGAGCTGAAAAGGACGACAAAGTTTGACCTCAAGCTTTCAGCCCACTTGAGCTGCTTTGGTAAGGCTTACCTTGCCGGTTCCAGGTATATCAAGGCCGTCGACGGGTCTGGGAATCTCTATGCTCTTGACCTGGCCATATTTAGAGCACTCCTCTTTGACGTCCTCCACGATCTCCTCGTACTCCTCATCGTCGATAAGCTCTTCTGGAGCCACCATGTTCATCAGGCACAGGACCTCAGTGGGAATACCACCCATCTGGATCATGGGGTTCGATGTGAGACCCGGCACTTGCAACGTCACCGGAGTCTCGTTTATACTTGTCTACAGAGGGGATAATGAAAAGGGGGAAAATATAGACAATTTAAGGATAATCAGAATTAATGCTGCATGATATTGAAAAAATCTATTATATTGCAAAATTTTATTTATTAAATATTGCGATATGAATACAGTTTCACAAGATGGTTTGAATTAGTGCTGCATGATTAATCATATCGCGATCGCGATGTCAGCCTATGCGATTTCATTACAGCAAATCTTGCGATTATATTAAATAAACGAATGCATTCGTGGACGTAACAAGACATTCAAGAAAGAAAATGCAGCGCCATTTTTGTAGTTTCCTTTTAACAGTATTACAATGTAACGCAATTAAAAAAAGAACTACACGACCCAGAAGCCATCAGGGCTGGAAGGCGCTAACGCCCGCGGAAAATTAGTATTAAAAAAAATGATTTGCAGCGGTAAGTCAGAAGTAATGACGTCCATTAATGAACAGAACTACTCGGGAAGCCGGAAATATCAATAAAGTTCATGAGAGTAAATGTGACGGCGATAGCACGTCGTATGCTGCTTGCAAAACATGCTTAATCTCAGTCAAGTACACCAGTGATTCAGGGACATGCGGTCTAAAAAGGCACACTCGCAGGCAAGTTCGGGAAAGAATCAGCCAAACCCCTTTTCGTCCATCAAGCGAAAATTGTCGTTGGGTGTCAAGTCTTCTCTAACCGACAAAATTGCTCACAACCGTAATCATATGTTCAGTGTTTTCATTCAAAGTAAATTATTGAATTAAATTATAACTAGAAGAATTATTGTGTGCATGTATGGTGGTAAGTGACGAGGAATATCTGCTGTTAACCTTTCCATGTGCCCAATGTTCTCTATAAAACCAGAAACATGCTGAATGTTTTCATGTAGGATGCATATAATGCATATGGCCACATTTTAAATTAAATCAAATAAGCAGAACCAAAACTTGTATGTATGTATGTGTGTGTGTGTGTGTGTGTGTGTGTGTGTGTGTATGTATATATGTATATATGTATATAT
>CAIGQQ010009766.1:684610-734555 GCA_903798035.1 Danio albolineatus
TATATATATATATATATATATATACCAGACATAAACAATAATACAAAGCCATACATATAAAATATTGTTATATTTCATTTAATAATTGCAAGAAATATGAAATATGTAAAATATGGAATATGAAAATAAGTTTACATTAATGCAGATATTTATTTTGTAAAAATTATTTATTTTGAAACCATTTCAAGTTGAACAAACGCACACTTCAGCATTATTACTAATTTGTGTGTGCAATTTTCTTAAAAACCCATTAAGTTGACTTATAATACCATTTATAATCGAAATCGCATATCGCAATATTGACCGCAATAACCGCAATATGACAATTTTCCCAAATCGTGCAGCCCTAGTTTGAATAGCTCTATTTGATGGGTTTCTAGGGAGTTTTACTTTGAAATGTAGATATTTGGACTACAAACAAGACAAAAATTCTAAGTAAGATTTTTTTTTGTATAAATAATGAAATGCAAAAAATTTGTTGCACCTCAAAAAATCTATATTTTGTGCCCAAATGCTCAGTCACAGGCCGTAAAAAACACATGCAAATGATAAACTTTCACTCTATAATGGTTAAACTTAGCATTGGCTCTACAAATTGCATGTTTTCTGTATCTCCTGGTCAACTAGACTTAACATTACATATCTTGCGATGTGACAATTGCAGATATATTTCAGATATATATTGTGCAGCTCTAACTAAAATTTAAAAAAACTTTTATATCATAACGCTCTTATGGAAGAGCTGCCTACATTTGGATTAAAGGCTTTAACATAAGAGTGGTTTGTAGTCATAAATGTAGCAGTCAATATTATTTGAAAAAGAAATACCATGTGCTTTAATATTGTTAAACTACAAAAATGAAATTCATCTTAACTTCTAGCGCTTCTAGTAAATTGAAACCGCTTCAGTCCAGATTTCACAGTTGAAGTTTAGTGTAATGCAGGGGTGTCCTGTAGATTTTAGCTCCAACTTGCCTCAACACACCTGCATGGACGTTTCTAGAAAGCCTAGTAAGAGCTTGATTAGCAAGCCCAGGTGTGTCTGATTGAGGTTGGAAGTAAACTTTGCAGGACACCCGCCCTCCAGGACCGAGTGTGGACACCCCTGGTGTAATGTAAAGGTCACTGCTGAAAACCGAAACACTAAATAGCAGATTCATCGATGCGCAAAAACCCTACCAGGTCTAAATTGTATAAAACAAATAAAGTAAATAACGTCATCTTAAGCTGAACTTGATTCTTACCAGTGTGGCATTCTTGGCTCCAACACTTGCCCTCTGAACCAGCAGCTTCTTATCTGCCAACTGCATACCATTCAATCCTGCAATAGCCTGTAACAAATGACCAAATTCATTTCAAGTGATCAACGTTAAAATCCATGGATGCACTGGAAGGAGAAAAAAGCCCCCCAAAGAAACACCACACCAACTCACCTGATCATTGACGTTAACATCCACATATTCACAGAAAGCATAACCCTTTGACAGGCCAGTAGCGCTGTCCTTAACCAGATTGAAGGCTTTGAGAGGTCCAAAAGAGGTCAACAACTCTTTAACCTGAAGACACACACACACAAAAAGTCAACATCAAGTTCCTACATAGTTTCCTTGTATGATTAACAGTTGTTACCAAAGAGAATGTAGCCTAATATACAATGCATCATTGACAGATTGCTTTCTGTGTGCGATTTCAGGAATCTATGCCACTTCTGAATTAAAATGTAATAACATAACTTCATAAAACTGCATATACTTTTTAGGGGCCATGAAATGTTAAGAGTCAAACACTGCAAAACCTCACGGTCCTGTACTGAATAACATAGGTGTCGGTGCATTTGGGAATTTGAGTGCTTTTTTAAAATCTGATTTGATTTATATAACGGTTCATTAGATCTAATTCAAATGAAATGGATAATATTTTGCCTCCACTGAGTGGTATGGTTCTGTACAGTACGATTTGACAATGTCGATAAAATTTGTTTGAGCTTGAATCGACTAGGTTTCATCACTGTGGACTGCTATTGTATAATCACGGTGTCGTGTTAAGGTTGTGCATTTAAAAACGGTTCTTCTAGTGTTGTCGTACCACTGGCTTGTTGCATGCACAAGTGACTATTCACTATAAATCAATCAGCATACCGCAGTAAGTATTTCCTCCTTTTAGTACCATACTGGTGTGCCAAGTACCCTTATGCCTCGTTTCCACATAGTACAGTACGGTATGATTCGGTACAGGTCACCTTAATCAGGCTTCTGTATCCACTGCCAAATGGTACCAAAGGTACCCTTTTTGGTAGATATGGTGTTCGACAAAAAGTTGCAGTTAACATCATTCTCGATTCACTCTGGTGTTTGTCTGTTTCAAATATAGATGCGAGTGCACGCAAATAGAGCTCTCTAGAGAAAGTGAAATCACTTTTAGACCGTCTCGTAAACAACAACACAACAACAGTACACATGGCAGATTCGGTTCCTTTTCTTGGCTTTGTGGCTGTTCATCAAGATGATGACAAGGTTTGTTTGAGCTAATTTTACATGTATATATTATTACTGTGTAACGTTTCGGCTGTGTATTTAAAAATGGCACTTCCTTTTGATTTAATTCTCCTGGCTAGTGCACATGCTAGTAACGTTTCTCTGTAAACCAATAGCGTTCAGCTGCGTGTCTAGCTCTGCTTTTTGGTATCCTTTTGTTGTGCTAGGTACCCTTTGGAAAGGGTACCCAAAAAGTGGTACGGATCTTTTTTTGTTTTTTGGTACCTTTTGACAGTGGAAACAGGCATAATAGTGTACCAACCCATAACATGCCACTCAGTGGAAACGCGCCATGACAAAAAGGTCCCAAAAAGTGGTACAATTCACTATTCTTAGTGTAAATTAAACACATGCCGTACAAAACAGTATTGCTCAATGGAAACAGGCCATTCGAGCCAGATTCATCATGTTTTAAACTCCTGAAATACAGTTTCAGCACAAGCTGAGCAGGGTTAAAAACACAGAAATGTTTCTATGTTGTTGCTGTTGTAACCAAGGCACAAGCGGTAATGGCAAAGCTGTCTAGATTTGATAGGAAATGTTTCTTGAGAACCAAATCATCATATTAAAATGATTTCTATAGTTTTAAATGATCCTTCAGATTCAGTTATGGCTGATGGAAACTCAACTTTCTTATAATATAAACAAATTACTTTAAATATGGTTTATACACAAAACATTACAAATTGTCATATTTTACACTTTTTTTGTTTTTAGTGTATTTGATCAAGTTAAAGGAATAGTTCATCCAAAAAGGAACATTTGCTCTCCCTCAAATAGTTCCAAACCTGTTTGAGTTTCTTCTGCTGAAAATAAAAGAACATATTTTGAAGAATATTAAAAACCATAGACTTCTATAGTCTGTTCTTTCCTACTATGCATGTTAGTGGCTATAAGTTTTCATTAGTTTTCAAAATATTACAATCTTTTGTTTTCAACAGAAAAACTCACAAAGGTGTGGAACCATGATGCTGCATAAATGTTGGAATAAAAAATCCCTTTAATGCAAGCACAAAACAATCTTTCAAATTTATGACTGTCAATGTATGCGTCACAGACCAGAAAGCATTTGTAACCAACCTGGTCGTCGTTGAGATAGTTTGGTAAACCTCCAATGAACAGCTTGTGAATAGAGTCTGGTACAACAGTAGACACCACACCTGTGGAGCAGATGAATAACATTCATTAGCACACTGGCAGGCACAAAAAAAGAAAGAAAGTGAACAACAGACTAAAATAGAAGGGTTGAAATTAATAAGAAATAACAGAAAGATTTTCCTAAAGTCAACTTTAAATGAAATTAGTTTACCCTGAAATTGGACTGCTTTACAGATGCATAAGGACACCAGACATTTGTAATAAAAGAAAAAAAAAATAAAATCAAATGTCATATCTGTTGTGGTTTGATATCTTAGAAGAGTGTTGTATTGTGGGTTTACCTGGCACATAAACGCTGGGGTTCTCGCTCATGCCAGGCAGTGGCTGATAGTCATGTGGTCTGCGAATCTTTAAGCTCTGTGCCTGGAAGATGATGCCATCGAATGCCATGGCCTGTGTGGTCTCATCCACTGATCGGAACTGAAGAATTAATGGAAGAAATACAGTAAACAAATCAAATATACCAAATCATAAGCAACACAAGCCCCTGTGAGCAGCTCTCTTTATATCTAGCTCTTTTAATGTGTGTAATATGCACAGAAATTGTAAAACTGCACATAATAACATTTGCGCCACCACGCGTTCATTGCATTTCGTCTTCTGAGGTGCACGTAATCATTTTATACGAAAAGGCCCTCAGTGGCTGCTCCTACCACAGCAAAATCCACTTTTCTCTTTGATATTTGGCGCTAGTTTATCAGGAAGTGATGCTTTTGCTCTCTTTGTCTCATTGGATGTAAACAATGCTTTACTGACAAATTTTTTATGCGATATTCTAGCATTCCGCCAAGGTTTAATTAGCATTTTTGGATGGGAAAAACAGCTAGTGTGTACACAAGTGGTACTGACCTCAAGGAAAGCAAAGTTCTTGTCCTGGTTTATCTGGACGGCGAGGACAGGGTTTCCAGGGGCCTGAGTCAGACCACCCAATCTCATCTGAGCATTGAAGAAGTCCATCATAGATTCCTGTAGAAGAAGAGTGTTAATTGGGCTGAGAATCAAGTTCCTAGTTCATTATGTTATAATAATATAAATAAACTGATCATTTTCTGACTGATGACCCATTAAATATGATAAATATATAATTTTTTAAATAGTGAAAACTACTATCTTTATTTATTTTATACCTGAATTTGATTTGAGAATACTAAAAATAAAAAATTTGTGGTGGAGTGAGAGGAACTTAATTTATTGTATCCCATACATATTTCACATTGTGCTTCATTCAGGTGAGTGGGCTTGACAAACCACCTGTAGAAACACTTTTCTCTCTTATGCTCCTGACACTTTATCTAAACTCCATCTTACAAGAACTCAATAATGAAAACAATGTTTACAATAAAATGTACCATAATCCTGTTGCACTGCTTGCTTCAAACTTAAATACCTCCTGCACAATATTAAACCTTAAATACCTCCTTTGCACAATATTTACTTTTAATACCTCTCTTGCACTATTATCCTGCTTAACATGGTCTCTTGTAAAAGTACTTGTATAGTCTTATGTACAGTTGAGTATCTTATAGTATATGTTAAAATAAAATAGCTCTTATGTCCAGTGTTGTGTTTGTATTTATGATTTTATAGCACCGTTGTTGTGAGAGACAAACACTTCGTTCCTCTGTATGCCCACACATGCAAAATGACAATAAAGCCTGAAAAAAAGCAGTTTAGATCCAGAGTGACTTTGAGATCTATTCACACTTATGGTAAAAGTATCTTGGTTGAATTTGTGTAGATCAAAAAATAAAATGATACATTCATGTTGTGCATTATATGTTACAAGTGCAACTTTTTACCTATAAAACATGTTACTATTATGTTATGTCAAAAGTATCTGACAAAAATCTTGTTGCCTATCCAAGTTTTAGGAACAACAAATAACAACTTGACTTCTAGTTGATCATTTGGTATCAGAAGTGGTTTATATGAAAGGCAAATGCCTCTAGATTACGCTTATTTTACCTAAACAAAATGTTATAATTTATTTTTAATTATTTTTTTGGGACAGTAAGGTCGGACTTTTGAAATAATGTACAGTATAGAATATAAAGTCATGGTGCAGTGGAGAAAATTAATTTTGTGTGTGACTCCCATGAGCTTGGAGGACTGCATCCATTCATCTGTGCAATGACTCAAATAACTTATTATATATAACTTATTAATAATGGGCAGCACAAATGTCTTAATACCTCAGGCTGTTGAAGTTGCCATCCACTCTGCAGATCTCCCCATACTGAATGTAACCCAAACCATGATTTTTCCTTCCCTAAACTTGACTGTTTCTGTAAGAAACTTGCATCCACGCAGGTTTCAATAGGTCTTCTGCAGTATTTGTGATAATTGGGATGCAGTTCAACAGATCTACCTTTTGCCCTTTTCCAAATGAAGTCAAGTTATCATTTGTTGCTCTTACAACTGGGACTTTTGTCAGGCAATGTATTAATACAAAATTTAAATTAGCTGAAGATAAAGTTGATCTTTAAAAGCTCGAATAACTTAAAGTGAGCTTTAGATGAATTCAAGGTAATATAAATATAAAAATATTGGAGTACGCTGAATTAAATATCCAATATGCTTCTGCATAATGCATCCAAGTATGCCAGTGTTCTCTATTTGGATCAGTTTTCAAAGCCCCGCAGAGTAATTCTAGTGTGTGAATAGTGTTCATTCAACACCTCTGTGATGCCAAATGGGATGTTGCCAACGTAAAGTCTGCGCGCCTGGCGAGTCATCTGACTGCCCACTACAGGCACCGGGGTCGGCGTTACTGCCAGGCCGTCTGGCGTCATGGTGGGCAGCAAAGCGGTAGCGGGGATTTGACCAGCAGCTGAGGGAGAACAACAAAATATGAATTAATAAATTATTTATGCATGTCTGAGAAGTTTACAAAAGGCCTGGATGAGAAAAAAAATAGAAAGACAGGAAGAGAATAAAATGTAGTTAAGGCCCATGTACACTAACAATTTCTGTACTGGGCTGTCTCTCGCAAATATCCATGTTCATGCAGCTTACTTAACCGTGAATGAGCACAGATGGATGAGATTAGCACATGCACAGTACAACACCGTGGACTTGTTCTGCTTCAACGGTCACCTCACAAATTTGGTTTGCACACAATCCATAATGTGGACAGAACAACTTACACTGATTAGAGCTGCACAATATTTTGGAGAATTATCATTATCGTTATTGCGATTCTAGTACATGCAATATCCATATTGCACAGAAGTATGATAAGTTAAACTTACTTTATGTGCCCAGTATTTGTGTTTTGCATACAGTAAGTGGTTTATCCAGATTTGACCAATCAGATGGGACCCTACTATATACCCACCTCCTCAGTACATTATATTATGCTACTGGCTAACATCAGAACATCTGCCATTCATAGTGTCTAATAGGTTGTTTCCACAAAGTGGTACAGTACGGTACGGTTTGGTAAGGGTCACCTTTATCAGGCTTGTGTCTACACTGCCAATTGGAACCAATGGTACCCTTTTGGTAGACGTGGTGTACCACAGAACGCTGCAGTCAACGTTAGGGGTGTCAAAATTAATTGTTTTTTCGGTGCACCATTATACAG
This sequence comes from Danio albolineatus, assembly GCA_903798035.1. NCBI lineage: Eukaryota > Metazoa > Chordata > Actinopteri > Cypriniformes > Danionidae > Danio > Danio albolineatus. The sequence continues at coordinate 691,889 of CAIGQQ010009766.1, forward strand.
GCACAGACAATTCGGTATAGGTTCAGTAATAGATTATAAACGGTTATTACGTACTGACAACATTTATCTCATATGCGCAATATTGCGGTAGCTTACTATGGCAAGGGAGCAGAGTGCGAGTAATTAAAATGCTGCAACTACTTAAAAATGCAGAAACTCGCATTTAATGTCTCTGATGTCAGAAGCACTTCAATAATTATGCGAACATTATTATCATGAGCTCAAGCTTGTCATTTCAAATATAGACGCGCGACAAGCACACACAGCTCTCTAGAGAAAGTGAAACCACTCGTGCTTGGATGCATAAAATTGTTGCGTGCGACCGGTTTTCACTGCAAAATGTTCACCGCATGCACGGATTTAGGACACATTCATGCAGAACGCATCTTTGCACTTGAAAGGCAGCGCTCAGGAACTGTTTAAAACTGTTGTCATGTCAACTTGCTGCAGTAAACAAAGCCTGCAATGCTTGCCCCGCCTTCTCGCTCTTTTTATTGGCCCATTGCGCTAGAACTGATCGCGAATGGATTGGTTAAAATCAGCTGCCAATCACTCAAGTCAACACCTTCTGCCTTCAGATGACAGGAGAGGTACAACCGCGAAAATGTAAAGCGCTGAAGATGAGAATGACAACAACACGATCAGATTTTGTTTTAGAAAACACCTAAAGCAACAAATAATGGCACATCTAATTACTGATAATGTGGTGAATGTTAATCCACAATTTACATTTGTGGAAGAGTGCATAAAAGACTTCCATTGGCTTCAAGTCCACTATGAAAAGCATTCACTGTAAAGTCTGTGGGACGGAATTTTCAGGTAACTGTCTGCCACATGTACACATTTTAAGCACAAGATATTCTGTTTAATCCTTCATTTATTCGTAGATGCTGTCAACCGTGCAGCTATAAGTAAAAGTTAACACCACGTACACCATCGCAAAAGGGCTTGCATTGAATTTAGAAAAAAATATATAACTAAAAGTATAGTATGATTTTTCAATTCAATATTTGATAAATAACTTAAAATACTTCCCGGTGATACTTTTTTAAAAACATCCAAAGTGTTTTCATAATAAAAATCTTGTCTAATGGTACTTTTTAAAAATGCTTTATGCTGAGTAGTATGATAGCTAGAATGCTTGCTATGCAGATTTCTACACATTTCTGTGCCGTTTCAACCAGTATAGTACAGCCCACACATATTAAGTAAGGACAAACAAGTGGAGAGGTTAATGTTTTACAGTGTCACTCACCTTGCATTGCCTTATACTGCATAGGAGTAATATGCTCAAAGCCTGGAGGTGGGACATCCCAGTACTTCTTGATTTTCTTCCTTTTCTCCCGGTGAGGTGAACGGCTAAGGTAAAGAGGAAAAACAAAATAAACGTTACTATATTCATCTAAATTGTAAATGGAATATTATATGAAGAATATGATGATTGTTCTTTTATTTTTGATCAAAAAAGTCAATTAATTAAAGCACACACTTAATACAATTAGCACTGATTTAAAATATTTCACCTAACATGCTATAACCATCACACAGAGTCTATTAATGTAGAAATTCCACTCGCAAAACACTTATAAAAATGATGTTAAATACATGGTAAAACTGGGTCAGCCCATCTGCTTTACCTGACATTTTCTTGGGGGTGGTTCTGTGTATGATCACTGAAATGACATTTAAGAACAGGGTTTGATATGTGGCTACTTCACAGTAGCCTCAATAGTACATAAACAACTGAATGAGATTTAAATTAAGAAAGCATTTAACAACACATTTTTAAAACTATTTATTTATTCTTGATTACTGTGCAATGAACACTTCAGTTACTTCAGTGGTTGCTTTCGAAGCACTGCTTATTAAAGCTTCAAAACTTTTAGAATAATTTTTTGAAGCATGTTTTAAAATGGCAAGGGGCTTTGTTATGTCAAAAGGTTTCAAAAGCTTTGTAAATTCAATGGTTCTTTGCTGGGGTGATCGGTGTAATACCATAAAATCCACATGAATCACACAGCTTTATTAAGACGAATCATTGAACAGGATTCTTTGATTCCATCTAAACTCGAATCAGTTTTACTACTTTGTAGATATTTTAGTGAGGCTTTTGTAAAAAGAAAAGAGATAATGTTAGTTAATAGTCTCTTACTGTTCTGTTTAGTAGAGCCTACCATGAAAAAAAAAATATATAAAAGCCTTAGAAATTACTTATTCATTATGCATATAATACAATATCAGTAATGTTAGTTTTTAGGATATCTATAATCTAGTGCGCACCAAAACAGTGACAAAATTTGCATTCGAAAATATAAAACTGATGAAAAGCTTGTAGTTTTGTCACTTCTGCCTAAATGGATCAATGGTTTTATTCGCGTCACCTCATTCTTCAGTTTCTCATCAACTCTTCTAACCAATCGAAAGCGCGCTAGTATCGGACATGCCCCGCCCCCTTCAAGATGCTTCACATTTGATGCACTTGAGCTCAACCACTCTTACTGGCCGGGCGGTGATAAAACAAAACGCTATTGGTTGTTTTGTTTTTTCAAAAAGGGGATGAGCTATGCCTCACCCCCTCATCATGTTTTGGTTGAGATTACATCAAATAAAAGTGCACATTTTTAACAGGACCTTTAATATTTATTGGCATTAGATGAGAAGCTAATTGCATTTATAGGCTCTAATTTCAATTTAAAGTTTGCAATGTTTGGGAAAAGACCCAACAGCAATTCTACTGTATGTTTTGATGGTTTTGAAAAGCAGGTGCCCCTAGAAGGTGGTGTATCCAATGCTTCAAAACAGTGAATCATCCTACAAAGGAGCTTTGTTTCTCCCATCAGTATTTCGGTTTTGAGTTTAAATAAAACTAAACACAACAATAAAAACTTAATCATATTGTAAGTAAAAGTAAAGTAAAATGTATTTATATACAGGGTTCCCACTCTTTCATGGACACCAATTTTAAGTACTTTCAAGAACTTTTTAAAATCACTAATAATTTTAAGTATTGATAAAATGCATTATTTGCCAGTTCGTCTACACTCGCCAGCCACTTTATTAGGCACACCTTTGCAACAGCTCGTTAATGCAAATTTCTAATCAGCCAATCACATAGCAACAACTAAATGCATTTAATTATGTAGACATGGTCAAGACGATCTGCTGCAGTTCAAACAGAGCATCAGAATGGGAAGGTGATTTAAGTGACTTTGAACGTGTCATGGTTGTTCGTGGCAGACAGGCTGGTCTGAGTGGTTCAAAAACCGCTGATCTACTGGGATTTTCACTCACAACCATCACTAGGGTTTACAGAGAACGATCAGAAAACGAGAAAATATCCAGTGAGTGGCGGTTCTGTGGGTGCAAATGTCTTGTTGATGCCAGAATTCAGACAGAGAATGGACAGACTGGTTTGAGCTGATAGAAAGGCAACAGTAACTGAAATAATCACTCGTTACAACCGAGGTGTACAGAATAGCATCTCTGAATGCACAACACGTTCAACCTTGAGGCAGGTGGGCTACAGCAGCAAAAGACCACTACAGCAGCAGGAGTGCCACTCCTGTCAGCTAAGAATAGGAAACTGAGGCTACAATTCGAATAGACTCACCAAAATTGGAGAATAGAAATTTGGAGAAATGTTGCCTGGTCTGATGAGTCTCGATTTCAGCAGCAACATTTGAATGATAGGGTCAGAATTTGGCATCAACAACATAAAAACATTAATCCATCCTCCCTTGTATCAACGGTTTAGGCTGGTGGTTGTGGTATAATGGTGTGGGAGATATTTTCTTGGCACACTTTGGGCCCATTAGTACCAATTAAGCATGGTGTCAACACCACAGCCTACCCGAGTATTGTTGCTGACCATGTCCATATCCTACTTCCAGCAGGATAATGCGCCATGTCATAAAGTGCGAATCATCATGGTTGCTTGAACATGACAATGAGTTCACTGTACTCAAATGACTTCCACAGTCACCAGACCTCAATCCAATAGAGCACCTTTGGGATGTGGTTGAAAGGGAGATTCGCATAATGGATGTGCAGCCAACAAATCTGCAGCAACTGCGTGATGCTATCATCTCAATATGGACCATAATCTCTGAAGAATATTTCCAGTACTTTGTTGAACTATAGCATTAAGGTGGCCAGTGAGTGTATAAGAAAGTGTATTTTGAAGAAGCACAGTACAATTGTTGAAATAATACCATAAACTTTACATTCAAGCACTGTTTTAATTGAATTCATATGTCTGAAATTCAAGTACTTCAAGAAGCGTGGGAACCCTGTATAGCACATTTAACATAGAAAAGCTATCCAAAGTGCTTAACAGAGTAAAATTACATAAAATAAAACAAGATGGCCAAGACAAACAATCAAAAATACCAAAGAGAGTGCAATTAAAATGCAATTAAAAAGTCATGGTATTGTAATATCATCTTTTATCCTAAAAAAATAAGACTTGGCCATTAATAACAAACTTTTAAATCAATTTTTCCTTGATCACTCACTCTGAGCCTTGACCACTGTTACTATTGAATAAAAATGACTGCGATTGGCACCTGCGTCTGTGTCGGCGGTCCTTGCTGTCGCCGCGGCGTTCCCTGCTTCTCCTCTCTCTGCTCCTCCTTTTCCGCTCTCGACTGCGGCTGCGGGACGGACTGCGTCGGCGGTGCCGGTTCTCCTTGTCCCTCTCTGAGACACAATTAAAAAACAAAATACATGAGCATACAAAAACAGAAAGAAAGAAACAGAAACAGTACTGCAAGCTCCTAAAGTAAATGAGAGGAAGGAAAGAAGGTGGTAAACGAGAGTAAGCCCATTCCAGCTGCACAATGAAAGAAAACGAAAGAGGTTTGACAGAATTGTGCAGGTTTTCTGATTTCACAGTGAGTATCTAGGGGCAAACGGAAGATTAGAGGGAAAGCAAGAGGACAGGTTGTGTTTGCTTTTCTGAACCTCGTTCTGGGATACCCACCATGACCGTTTAGACTGTCACCTGTGCGGAAGAGAAAAAGGGACACAGGAGGTTATTCCAGTTCATTTAAAACATCCTATTCTGTCATGCAAAGAGATTACGGTCAGCCTGACTGGAGGACTGTTGATCTGGCAAAAATGAACGCACAGAACGCCTGCAGAAGGGCCCTAAGATTTCCATGATGAAAAAATAAAAATAAAAAAAACACATTACATATTGGGGTGAAGTTGGTTTTAAATTCGCACATTTCATCTTCTTAATAAAATTTCAGAAAAGTATTCTTTAGAAATTCCAAATAGGGAAATCATATTAGAAGTCGAGCTGTACTCTATATATCGTTTTAGCATTTATATCGCAAAAAATGCATCCGCAATAGTCATTATAAAAGAAGACCCTTTATTTTGTACATTAACATAACTCCATACAGCAGTGGATATTAACGTGTATCCCGTCCCATATGGTGTGCAAAAACAGTGCAAAGCTAAATGCTTGTGTGTGTTGGTGTGTGTGCACGTGATAGATCTTTATAACGACATTGTGTGGGACTCATCATTGCAGAAAGGCTTGAATTACTCCACAACAAATATAGCAAATAGCCATTGGGAAAGTTCTTACTGTAGTAAGGGAGATCTCCTTCTTTCTTGTCTGTCACTGTGCTGTTTGTCTATGTGAAGGCTATGGCTCTAACACGCACATGGGAATGGTGGGCGGGGAAACAAGCTCATTTGCATTAAAGGCATTAGACAGCTATAATGTTACAAAAGCTCAAATTTCCCAAATTTAAAAATGTTTAATATATAATATGATGGGTGTTTTGAGCTGAAATTTTAAAAACACATTCAGGAGACAAAATATTTATAATAAATCTTGTAAAAGGGTTAAAATGGGTGTCCTTTAAGAGAGATCTGTTGTATTTGTGTAGATATACAATGAATATTATACAGTGTTATTTTACATACGACTATCAAATGTGTCTGAACACTGCGAGACTCCCAGAAAATCATAAAGCACTGTGTATTTTATTTGTATAGCATCATTGCTCTACTGCAGTATAGTGTTTTCAATTGGTTTATTGTATTTTATGTAGATGCACGCCCTAACAAAATCATCCTGATGTATCTAAAACTATAAATTCCTTCCATATATGCCTAATCATTTCATCTGGTAAAATTATACTCAATGTTTCAATATATATCATTATAAAAATAATAAAATACCAAAATGTCAGTATTTTCCAACATTGTGCAGTTTTAACTAGTGGTCTATGACTATCAATGTACAACATTCCAAAGAAATAAGCATATTTATCAGCACAATGTACGTTGAGTACATAAAAATACGTTATAAGGAATCTGTATTAGCCTTTTTAAAATTCTGCTTTACCATTTCATTGAATGCAAAAGTTTGAATGTACGAAGATGAAACCAAGACTGTAATCTACTGTATTACACAGAATAGCATGGAATTTGTCAATCAAAACTAGACAGTTCCTAAGCAGCTAATCAAATTGTAATGTGATCTGGTGTCATCAGTATGAAGGTGAGAAAAAAAATCTGCATCTGCTTCTCTGTGTTAATGAATGGTGTATTTTGCAATCAATCTTAAACATGTTCTGTTCGTGTGTCTGGGATTATTCTAGATCATACTTCGTAATTAAATCACAAAATTTCTATACGGCAGTTGTTGCAAGGCTGAGATACGTCTATTTAGTTTTAAATATGGTCACATTTCACTTCAATCTAGATGATACAAGCTGTTTAAACAAAAGTGATCTTTTTTAACGGATGCTCTTTTTGGAGTTCATTATTTAATATAACTCCAACCATTTTATCTGTAAAATGCAAGCCATTTTTTTTTTACCTAGGAAAGAAATTAAAATATGGAATAATTTTATTTTGGATGTAAAAGTTGTTAGTTGTTAGTTAGTTAACTATAAAATTAACATTGTATAATCTAAGAGCAGTTTTACATATTTATGTTCAAAGTTTTTAATGGATTAGAAATGTTTTTGACAACCAAAATTGAACTATTCAGAAAATTAAAGCAGAAAAAAATATTTCATAGGGCACTTCTGCAGTTACAAGATGATGAGTTTTTTTTATATCGTGTCATTCCTGGGAAAACAAATCAACAAATGTTTGTCGTGCATTTAAAGTGTCATGAGTGAAAGATGAAAGTGAGATCTCATGCAGTTTCAAATATTTTTTCATTCATTAGAATCCATATAATTTTGCACATTTTTACCATGATTTACAAAAGAAACAAAAGTTAATATTGCAAAATCAAGATCTTTTCATGTACATCTAAAATGAAAATGATTAATAATTTAGGCATGGGCCGGTATAAGATTCTGACGGTATGATAATCTTGGATAAAAATAGCACGGTTTCACAGTATTGTGATTACTGCTCTAAAATATATTCATTTTAAATGTCTGGGTAAAAAAATTTTTTTTACCCTTTCGAACACAATATATTTTATGATAAGCAACATTTGAAATATTTTGAAGCAGTAGCTAAACATGTCAGGCTAAATCATTCAAATGAATCATTGACTTCTGTGGTCTTTATTGGTTTAAAAAAACACAGATTTCTTTACAATTTAAAATGGCATCTTTGGATCTCTTTTCTGCTGGAGATTAAATACTAAATTTAAAAGAAAAATCATATACATATACCATAAGAACGGTATAGCAGAAATTTTTAAAGGTTTTGAAACCTTGACTTTCTGAAACCGCGGTACACCTTGATAGCGGTCATCGTCCCATGACTAGGTCAAAATGATTAATTATTTGCTATTTTAAATTTGTAAACCCATTATATGTAAAGTATACAATGTATACGTTGAATTATATATCCTTTTTTTAATTTCACACATTACTTTATAATACAACAATACTCTTTAATTCATGATACCTTTAATACCTATAACAAGTGAGATTTTTTTTACAGTACAGCACTATTGATGCACAGATAGTATTGTATAATTATGTACAATAACACAATTGCAAAATATAACTAAAAACATGTTTTAACTAAAACCTTAAACATCCACAGCCCAATTATACGTGTTCTTGCACCAGTTTTCTTTTCAGACAAATAATAAAAATACCAATATTCCATGTGTTGAGTTCGTTTCATTACCGTTCACACCGATACATCAATTTTTACCCCGTAACTTGCAGGTACTATGGTACGCAGGTGATTGCTGTTCAAGGCAGTAAATGATGCACATCCATACTCACCTTGTTTATTTTCAGACAGCTGTCTCTCAAATTCATCAAAATCAGACATCCTGGTGTTTTGATCAAACTTCAACTAACACGCCGTTTTTGCACAGATAGCTCTATTTCTGTCGCACCCAGTTACAAGAGGCGACTATAAAACGCAGATGTTTTAAAATGTAACACAAGCATAAAGTCTTTCCCGAAATACACGTCTATTTACGCAGAGGGTGAAATAAACGCTTGAGAGGGTTGTTAGCTGCTAATGCTAAACGGAACCACTGCGCAGCACGAATAAAAGACTTGCGTCGATAATGGTTGAATCTTAAACCTTTCGTTATAACGATTTGCCGTTTAGATAAATTTCCTGATGCTCAAATACAGTTAATAGTCCTTATTGGATGAGGTAAAGTGTAGCCTGTTTAGACCAACGAGGCTAACCGCTTATTCCGCGTTGGCGGATGCGCTCATCTTTTCTTTACGGCTCCAAAAAACTCGCTGAACAGTAACACTGATGAAATGCGACTCCTAAAGGCCTGGAGGGGAAAAATCTATTTAATATTTTAACCCCATTCTAGTATTGTGGTCATGGCTTTTTATTATCTTCCATTTAAACTGACTGTAGGACGCCGTAATGCGACGCTGAGTTTTAATACCAGCAAGGAAACGAATAGTAATAATACAAAAGAAAATGTATATAAAAACACAATAACAAAATATGTTACAATGTATAAACAGGGTTTTAGGATTATGATTAACATCAAATGAGGAATATACATCAGAAGTTATTTTTCTGAATGAGCCCTGACCTCATTAATAGTATTTTAAATGAATAAACAATCTCTTATATTTAAGGTTTGCTTTGATTGGTAACAAAACAAAAAAATATGTTCAAAAATCAGTATCTCAATATTTTCATTTATTTACATTCATTCATTTTCTTTTTGGCTCACTCCCATTATTAATTTGGAGTTGCCACAGCTGAATGAACTGCCAACTTATCCAGCATATGTATCACACAGCGGAACATTCAAACATCCATACACACAGATTATTCAATTCACCTGCATTTCATGTCTTTGGATTTGTGGGGGAAACCCATACGAACACGGGGAAAACAAGCAAACTCCTCACAGAAGCAACAACTTTCTTGATGTGAGGCAATCTTGCTACCCACTGCGCCACAGTGACACCATATTTATATATAATAAAAACAAAAATTATTTGTGCTGACAGTTGTGCTTTAATTTAATGGGGCAGAAATACAAACCCTTGTGACATCAATACAGGCGATACAGATGGAATAAACATGACAAAATCATAGCCTTAGAGAATCAATTCACAGCAAAAAAAGAGAAAACATTAGTTTACAATTAAGTTTAGTTTGTTATATAGGTTTGGAAAGCTTACAAATGAGCTTCAAAGACATTTTTCTCTTTATTTTGCATACTTGCAAGTGATGGACTTTATTTTAAATCAACAGCCTTTAGCATGAAGTGTATCACCAAAATGTGACCTCAAGGATCAGTTTTAATAAACCGAAGTGTTACCTTACATGATACCCAGACAAAGAGTGACTTGTCCCAAATTTACAAAAAGAAACTTAGCATATATACAAAACAAGAAAAGGCAAATGCTCAAATAGTGGCATTTCCCCACTTCGGGGAAGAATTAGCATAAATAACTGGCACATAGTTAGGACTTTACTCCTATTGCAATCTTTAATCTTCAACTGAGGTAGAAAAAAAGGAGCCCATAAAAGTTCAGTGTTTAAACTTCAACACATTGTTTGGAAATTTAGTGCCTGAACCTGTATGAAATGGGCAGCAAGAGGTTGTTCTTCTTTAAGGTTTGCACCTTGGCGTGAGCTTCCTCATCAAGAGCTTTATAGCAGCGCCTGGCATAATCAAGAAGCTTCTCCTTGGAGGAATCAAACTCCCCAATCTCAGACATCTTCTCAGGAGCAACTAAGAGCATTTCAGCAATGGGAGTAGTGGAGGCGACGGTGTTTCTGTCAACCCCGTGGACCTGAAAGGCTCTAGACATGCTCTTCAGCTTCTGATAGGTCACGAGGATCTTATTGTAGCGGAGCAGAACACCTGCAGGGTCTTTTACTGCAAATGTAATGGCAGTAATTATTCCAAAATGAACTTAAGCTTGGAAAGATGGACTTTGCTTTATTATTTATATATATATATATTTTTTTCTTACCCCTTTGTCTTTCCATGCTTCGTGCGAAACGGAAGACGCGCCGTCTTTTCACCCTCATTTGGCCACTCAGCCTGCCTGTACAACTTTTACGTGAGGTTTTATCTTCCGAATTGTCACCCTCGTCATCTGTAATGAGCTGTTCCTCTTCCACATAGTCTTCCTCTGCTATATACTCTTCCTCCTCAATCACCTCCTCTTCATCTTCTTGACCTAAGTGGAACAACATTTTAAACGTTTTAATAATAATAACAATAATAATAATAATAATAATAATACCCCCAAAAACACCCTTGTTATGTAAATGAATTCACATCATCCCGTAAGTTTAAGTGCTAAAATGAATAAAATTGACATACAAACTTTGACAAATCAAAATAATTTAAATAAAACAAAATATAAAAAAAAATGAAAAAAATAAAAATAAAAATAAATAAATACTAAAAAAATAATAATAATAATTAACATAAATCAATGGGGCTTTGGCACTCCTCTGTTACTTTGAAAGGAGTGATGTCCAGCATTGCCGAACAGAATTGTGGCTCATCGGAGCCATTGCTCATGGCAGAAGTTGAAAAAATGTCAACATTAAACATTAGTTTTAATTGGAATTGAATTGGTTAAATAAATAAACAAATAAAAAGAAACAGGGCTCTCACTGGGAGGTTACAGGAACTTAGTTCAAAGAGCTAGCCACCATGCTTAGTTCTCAGAGAACTAATTTTCCCTGGACCATTTTCCTGGTTGCACTGTGACATGAACCATTGTATTCAACAAAAACTGGAGTATGCTGTTCTTAGATTATGATAATAGATTATATGATATTATGATAAATGGAAGTTGAATATTTACCCCATCAGCATACACCTACATCATTATAGTTCCTACTGTGTAGAATTAAATCCTGCTCTGCAGTAGGCACTAATTTAGTTCCCAAAATGGAGTAGAACTAAATCTTTCCTTGTTCCTGCGGTGCATACAAATAATCAAAATAAAAATAAAAATTGTATTTCCGCCATTAGTTCTAAAGAACTCTGAAAAAGTAACTATACAGTGCAAAAGCCCCTAAAGTGGTCTTTGATATTAAAATTAAATGAACATTCATGAAATAATTTGCATTAAAAGCTCAAAAAAAAATTCTAAACCACACTATAGACAATTTCAATGTGGTGATGTCACTGGCCTGAACTGAACTGGCATGAACATTCCCTGCTTGTTATCACTATTTCAGAACTGTAACAAGAGGCAATTCAATTATCATTTAATCTTAAAACAGCTATCATAATTTATGATATTCTTTTTGGATTCTCGGAGGCTATAGAATTTAAATATGTAAAACAGGACACATTGGGACCATTGTTTTGTTAACATCCCTTAAAATGGTCTATACTTAGGGGGAAAAAAAAAAAAAGCTCATTAGCTGTTTTTTCTGCTTCGCTTTAGGCTACGAGATGGGATTTTTCCAGAGCGTGTCATCATGGGTGATGAAGGAGTGGATGTTTTCCTTGTGGAAAGCTTGATAGGATGTTTCTGACCAGTGGCTTGCTGCATGTGCTCGGCTTCAGTTTCTTTCATGAAAAAACAAACATAACACTTCATGAAATATGACTGTTCCATTACAAGACACAACTCTGCACATGAACGATCTAAATCTACCTTTTTCCAAAATGCCATTGCACTCCCGACTCTTGGTGCTGAAAATAAATCGGTCAAGTTGGCAGCGCAGGAAGTCTCTCTCCTCCTCCAGATCTTCAATGCGTTTCTGGAGCCAGGAGTTCTTCTCCAGAGAAATCTGCAGTTGAGCTCGGAGGCTGGTGATTAGAAGGTATGGACTGCAAGGAGGAATCGAACCCGACGCAGGCTCTGCAGAAGCACAGATTTATGAAGCACAAACTGTAGAGCTCATTTGTGATGATCAAACATCTCAGGGCTAAAGAGCATACCATCAAACGTGTGGTCATTTGGACTATAGAAACCAGAATCATCCAGGTTGCTGTCCTCAAAGGGGATGGAGATTTCATAACCATCTTCATTCTTCAAACCTGTTTTAAAGAACAAATACTAATGTTCACAAACTCCACAAGTGTACTAAACTCCAAAAGTTGTATTTACTACTGAGACATTACGATAATTCAGATACAAGAGATAGTAAATTAGGCATAACAAACTTTAAAGCTGGATGAGGAAAAACTGCACATAAAGATATCAAACGATCAATTTCAGCACAAAAAAATACTGTTAGACAGAGTTCACCCAAAAATGAAGATTCAGTCATCATTTACTCCCCTTTTACTTGTTTCAAACCTTATCAAACCAGTATTTCAAAAACATTAAGATATTTGAAGAAAGCTGGAAAACTGCATGTAACCACTGACTTCCATAGTATTTGTGACTATGGAAGTCAATGGTTACAGGTTTTCAGCTTTCTTCAAATATCTTCTTTTGTGTTCAAGAAGAATTTATATAAAAGTATGAAACCACTTGAGAGAGAGAGTAAATAGTGAGATTTTTCTTTTTTGGGTGAACTAACCCTTTGAGTCTATAATTTTTTTATAATTTGAATTTGTTAGTAAAATTACAAAAACAACATTTACTGGACTGAAGCAAGTCCTACTTACTAGAGTATCTAAGCATATACATAATTTATTTACATACTCATTTAATGCAACTTGTCTGCTAAACTGTTTTAAAAACATTACAAGCTGTAATAAATTATTCTTACAACTTAACAACAATAATAATTACAACACAACAACATCTGCACAAACTGCCCAGTTTGGGCCTCTGTAGGTGATTTAATATTTAGTTAGTTATTTAAAATTTGTAAACTTCCTCTTTGAGTGTGAGATATATATTTTCACTATATAATAGTCATAGAACTATAATATATTAGGAACCATAATGACTTGTGTATCAAATATGACAGTGCCAAGTTAACCAGCTAATAACCAGCTAGTTTCATCCTAATAAACTAGCTACAAACCAGCTTTAACATTAAAGTAAAAACATTTGAAAAGCTATTAAAATCTGACCTCTGGAGCTCCTTGTGCTTCTCTGTGCATCCGTCATGATGACATCAGTGACATGGACCTGCCTGATATTCACAAACCTACAACCAAACATGAACTCGCTCAAAAAGGAGAAAAGAACAGCTTCAAACCCAACCTACACCAAACACATGAAACGTGCAAATGCGTGACCCGGAGCACGGCGCCTGTAATTAATAACAACCAAGCACAACTAAGTAGTTAATTAGTCATTAACACTAGCAGGTAGTTAATTAAACATTAGTTAATTTGCTCGTGTCTCCCTAGCCCTGTCAAACACAGTAACAGGCGACTGTTTCATGGTGGCTTTACTTCTAAATAAATGTCAATTATATTTGGATATAATGTTTGCAAGCATTAATAAGCGTTAATAAACTTACAATTCAACTTAGAAGACCTCATTTGGTAAGCATCTGATGAAACTCAACTGATGGTTGCTCAGTGTTGACCACTATATAATGAGGATAGGACTGACTGAACACGGTGGACTACGGAGCGAGGTTATCCGGGTCATTTGGAAGTCGTCCGTCATGTGCGACGCCCTCACGCCAACCGTGTTGCCAAATAAATTGGTTTTAGGATATAATTTTTTATACCCTGACTGACTGGACATATTTATTTATTTATTTATTTATTTATTTATTTATTATTTTTTTTGTCTCTACTTCTGTCTTTTTAAGTACATAATATTTAATTTATGTTAGGCCTATTTCGTAAACTGAAGTTAAGTTTGTTTTATTTTTAAAGCAGATCTGTCCCAGCAGTTATGAATGAAAACTGAGAAGCCCTGAAACATGTTCTGTTTCCTAACAAATATATTTTTAACAACATGTTAAGTAAAGTTTTTGTAATTCACTGTACATAAAAAATAAATATAGAGCATGTCAGAGTCTGTTTCTGAATGAAAACAGCACATTCCCGTGGTGTCAAATATCAACATGTCGGGGTAAGTGCGGAAGCAGCTTCAAACAGGTTCAAGCCATACCTGACTCAGCCACACCTGAAAAGCGATGATTACTTTGTTTTTGTGAAGTGAAGATTCCGAGAATCAAGGTAAGATGCTTAAAATGTAACTGATATTGATAAAACCCTAAAGGTTGTCAGAGTTTGTGTTATTTCTGTGAGCAGACGACACTGTCTATTGTTTCGACAGTCAGTCTTTCTGTTCTTACGCAAATTTACCATGCTTTTACTACGCGAAAGTGTAGTAAACACGTGTTTTTTTTTGTATATGGACTGCTATAACAACAGCTTTACTACAAATACTATGGCTAGTGTAACAACGAAGTGAATTTGTGTTTACTATTGCTTATAACAACAAACGATGCCCTTTTTTAAAAAATTTGATGTAAACATGGTTATTTTTTGCTAAGGGTGGGCACCTATTGCCATGTTGGCCACTTTAAAGTTAAAAGTTTGTCTTTATGACCTTGTTTTACACTGCAAAAGTGGCCTAGTAAAATAACAGCACTGTTTTGAAGCTGTTGTAGAAACTGTATTTTTTTTCATTTACATTGTGGTATTTCACTACTTTAATCTGTATCAGGCTGTTTAATGTTCATAAATGGTCTAACAAAAAGTAAATGTTCCTGTGTATTTGTCTCTAACAGCTGCCATGGTGTGCTCCGGTGTCAAACACTGCAAAATTGCCCTGGGCTTTGCAGTTGTTTTTGACATTTTTGGCTTTACGGCCCTGTTTCTGGGGCTCTTTGTGCCATTGGAATTGAAGGGGAGAGATTTCGGTGACCTTCTTGTCTACACTGGGGCTCTGTTAGTTCTGATGTCTCTTGGCGGTTGGGTGATGTGGTACAGTGGTAACATTGAGGGAATGGCAACACAAAAGGATCTGGGAGGAATAGGCAACGCCGTGGACCGTTTAGCCCGCAACCTCAGCAGGAAAATATACACACATCGTGTCAACAAAGGGCCCTGACTTTTTGATTATGGTGAACATAACAGAACATGTGACACTTTTTGCCTTACAGATTTGGACATGGAGATTCAAAGAAAAACAGTATTGTCAAAATGAGATTTGACAGATAAACTAGATATAGATATGTACTTTTTATCATGTAAACATAATATAATACTACCCTAGCAGTTCGTTATGATACGGAAGTAATAAGTGTCATATAACTTTACTAAATTAGTTGTTACAAGAAATTCTACTGTACTGTAGTCTTAACATTTCTACATTTAACATGTTGTGTGTGTTTATTTCTTTTTGAACTGACCTCTTTTAGGCAACTTTTTCCCAAGAGCATTGTTTTTTTTTGTTAAGTTCCTTCTCAAAATGGATTCACAGCACATAAAATGTATCTTGTAAAATAGTCAGTATTGTTATTTAGGAAACAGACTGGTACTTCATATGATCTCTAGGTGGAGACAAAGATGAACCTTTTGTATCATGAAAGGAGTTACTAGAGGTCATATGGCCTTAACATGAGTAAAACGGGTTTTGGCTAGTTAAAATGTAATAAAAATGTTTTTCTTTCTCATGTACTATGATTATACAGTTAAAATGACAATTTATCGAACAAACATTAGCATGACAAATAAAAAAGTAAAGAGGATTTTCTTTTCTCAATATAAGGCTGCTTTACTGATTTTTACGTTAATTAATTTTATTGTATCCAAAATCTTGAGTGTTTAAAGTTGTTCAACTTATTTCCGGTCAGTCTAAAAGCGTCTCCAGTAAACAAAAAAAGAAGCTTACTGTTAGTCTGAGACACAAAAACACAGGGCTTTATTTAGCTCCAGGGTCTTTTCCTGTTTTATACTTGATCTCTGAGGGCTTTTCTTGTTTTAAGCCTTCTAATGGGATTGGGACTTATTAGCACATGTGGTCTAAAAGTGGCATATTCTGTGTGGAGCAGACTGGAGTGCGTCAGGAAGATTTACACTTGATGCGAGAAAAGTAGGCTTGAAACGGAGCTATGCCACGTTCAAATACAATAAATCAATAATCAATAAAAGAGTTCTGAAGATTTCATACAGAAAACTGTTTAAGAGCAAACAAACTAAAATAATAATAATGAAAATAAAACTTTTTTTCCTGTTGGAACAATGGCAATTAGACATGGTGTGGTTTAAGATTATGATGGTATGATAAAAAAATTCACGGTCTCACTGTATTGTGATTAGTGCTTTAAAATATGTTCATTTAAACGTCTTGGTAAAAACCAACAACTTTTTTGATCACAATATATTTTATTTGAGATATTCTGGAACAGTAAACATGTCAGGGTAAATAATTGAACTAAATTATTGACTTCTGTTTTCATCATTATTTTCAAAAACACAAATTTATTCATACTTGAAATGGCATCTTTGCATATCTTTCTTTACTTTGGATGCTTGGATGTTGGTATATAAGCGATTTGTTTCACAAATGTTTTGTGAATCATGGGCTGAGCAGTAGCTTTTAATGTGGACGGGCCTTTTGTGCTGGACATTAATGAAATAGTCATAAAAACCATATTAAAAAAATTACATATATCGTTGGAATGGTATAACAGAATTTTTTTTAGCAGTTTTAAATCACTGACTTTTTGTCAAACCGCAATAAACATTGAAACTGGTTATCATCCTATGCCTAATAGCTATATTTATATCATGTATCTAAGATCAAATAACCACATTCTTCAAAACTTGCAAGATTTAACATGTTTAAAATAATTAGAACATATTAAAATACATTTTACATTGTAGCACTTTAGTCTAGACTCTGCTTTAGGAACTTTTTATAGAGTGAAGTTTATAACTCATAAAAATGGTGTGTGTAATACTTATGATAGAAGTTTTGTTGAAACGTTTTTTGTGTGTTTTTTTTCTTTATCAAACCACGGGTTATTTAATAGAGATTTTGATATAATTTCCTATATCAATCAATAAATAAAAATGTTCAATCCACTTAAATTTGTAAAAACTAATAAGTTAACTTAATTCCTTCATGTTGTCCCAACACAAATTGTTTGTGTAACCAGCCTTTTTTTGCAGTATATTAAGTAAGGTTAATTTTAATGTTTAGTTTTGGGATAGTATTAAAATATTTAGAATATGGTCATTCAGAGTAAAAGGCATTAGGGTAGTTCACCCAAAAATGCAAATTTACTCTCCCTCATGTGGTTCCAAACCTTTATGAGTTAAATTCTGTTAAACACTAAGAAATATATTTTGAAGAAAGTTGAAAAACTGTAACTACTGACTTCCATGTATAAGAAATACTACAGAAGTCAATGGTTACCGGTTTCTGACATTCTGCAAAATGTCTTCTTTCATGTTCACAGAAGAAAGTCAAACATGTTTAGAACAAGTAAATGATGACAGAATTTTCAGTTTTGGGGGAACTATCTCTTTAATGTGTGCGTATTATGCAAAACACGTAAGCAATTAGTTAAAAGTGAGAACGAGTCCCCATACTGAAGTGTAACAGATTAGGCTTTAGTCACTATAGATTAGTCACGGTAGATAAGATCTTGGGACATCCCCGCTGGGGGAGCACTTAGAGTAAACTGATGTCTTGTTTGGGTTTGCACTTAATTAATTATAGGAGGACATAATTAATTGGATGCCAGTCATTAAAGAAACAGCCCGCAGAGTCTCGGCTTTACTCTACTTTACTTGTTCCCTGCTGCTGTGCTCTTATTGTCTTCCTCCTTATAAAACATTCCTTACAGTCATGTTTATTTCTGTTCTTTCTCAATATAGAGCAAAAGTTGAGGGATTGTGTGAGGCCGAGTATGCAGGTCAAGGCAGACTAGGTAGCCTACTGTAAGCTGATCAGAAGAAGGCTACCAGGATGTATTTATGACCCAGAGTAACTCCAGTGTTTTTAAAGGTATAATGCAGATTAAAAACAAGCAAATCTTCACTAGAACCACTCTAGTTTTGTAATAAAATGGCTTTTTAAACATCCATGTGCATTATGGCTGTGAAAATATCTGTAAATTAGCAGGTTTGTGTTTTCACTGTCTATTTGAATTGCATTATCGGACCTTGATCTTTCTTACAGTAACTTTTATGCTTAAAACATTTGAAAATGTGACCTTTATCAACATTTTTATTAGCTTAAAGTGATATATTGTCTGGCTTGGAGCTGTTAATTATGATACAAATACCTTGTAATAAACTGCAGTACATTTTCTGTTATTTTACTTATTTCTCTATACATTATATTATTTCAAATGACTAAAATGTTAATAAAATTACTTTGTTAAACTGTACAGTTAAATTTTTAACATCAACAGTGGTCAGAGTAAAGATCAAGGTCCCATAATGTAATTCACAACAGTAAATAAACAGAAAACACGTGAATGTCAAAATACAGAAACTGTTAATTAACAGATTTTTTTTAGTGTTGTCATTTGGACCAAAAAAAAAAAAGAAAATCCAAAGCAACAATACTTTAAGTTGGTGCACAATCAAATATCACAGCAAGTAATACATTGAATCAAACATGACATTTTTAAGCAGACAAAAATTCATTCATTCATTTTCTTTTCGGCTTAGTCCCTTTATTAATCTGGGGTCGCCACAGCGGAATTAACCGGCAACTTATCCAGCATTTGTTTTATGCAGCGGATGTCCTTCCAGCCGCAACCCATCTCTGGGAAACATCCATACACACTCATTCATACTCGTACACTACGGACACTTTAGCCTACCCAATTCACCTATACCACATGTCTTTGGACTTGTGGGGGAAACCGGAGCACCCGGAGGAAACCCACGCAACCACGGGGAAACTCCACACAGAAATGCCAGCTGACCAAGCCGAGGCTCGAACCAGTGACCTTATTGCTGTGAGGCGAACGTGTTACTCACTATGCCACCGTGGCGCCCAGATAAAAATTGTATTTGAAAAAAATAATACACTCCATTAATCGTTTTTCCAATGTAAATAACCCAAGATATGCCTGCTATCAAACTGCAAACATATCAATCAATCAATCAATACATTTATCATTCAGTTGATCAAATGAAAAAGGTCAGATCAAATATCCAATAATCCTGATATGTAATTTTAGATTTTAATTTGAAATCCATTTACATTTTTTAGTAATAATCAAATAATTTTGCCAAAATATTGTCAAGTAACTTGTAGTTAGTGAAAAAACCCGAGTAAAAATAGAAGCTAGCGGTTAAGTTTTACTTTCAAGGGTCAGTAAATTACCCTAAGATGCTGTAAATCTGGACAGCATGAGGAGGAGAAGACCATCCCCGCTTAACTAAATGAGATTTACGGAAATCCCTCTCTTTTAGACACTAATAGTTGACATCAATACACCCTTTGAGTGTATTTTTCTGGAACACTTTGTGTTATCTGTGTACTCAAAGATGAAAATAGTTCCTATAGTATTGTTAAGATAAAATAAGCTGAGAAAATATATAATTTTTAATAATTTTACTGTCAAAACATAACCATTTTTAATATTACACATGAGCATGTGTTCTATTTTAGCCCTTTATCATGTCACAAGTCATTTAGCTGAAACAGAGAAAGTGTAAAAAACAATGAACATGGGGTTATAAATAGGAGAACAGAAACGGGGCAGATCATTATGAAATGTAAATCTGTTTCTGGCTGAGCCCTGTGCAATCTTGCATAATTGACTTATCCTAATATGGAGAGGCAGCACCTCCTTCCACACTTGATCGTTACTCAGACGCACTCTTTCTTCATTACTTGCCCCTTCATTCTTCATCCTTGGATCACAAGCACAGGTAAGCATGCTGTTATATATATCTATAGTATACTTGTACTAATTGGCATAGTGGTTTTAACCAGATATTTCATACTGTGTGTTAATCATTAAATCATTAGATTCAAATATTTAGATAGTGGCTTATATACCTTGTACAACATTTCTTTACTTCCGAGGTTAATATTCATCATTTCTTAATTTCTGTTCTATAGAGCTACATTAAATGAAACATTAGATTCAACTTATTGTAGACGAAATTTACACTTAATCATTTGGCACATGTTTATCCAAAGAATCCTACAATAAAACAATAGAAGTTATCAAAACAACATGTAATTAATATGACAAATTTTATGTTAGTCAAATGAACTATAAAAGTTATAAATAGTTATAAAACTGTTTGTCATGGAAGAAATAGAAATGACAAAGGTTTTTAAAAAAAGGTTTTCTAGAGAAGTTTATAAAACCTATAAATGATTCATTCGAGCAGTTTTGAAAGGTAATTTTTACTGGGAAATAGTTTGCATAATGTAAACTATGCAGGTAAAAACTAATAAAAAGTATTATTACATTTTTCAGATCTCTACAAATAGAAATGTTGAACATATTTCAGAAGTGAAGTGTTTTATGTATTGTTTGTTTCAGCAACATTGCCTCTAATTTTTTCTGTAGACGAGTTTGAGAGATTGCCTTAAGAAAATATTTGAAGGGTTAGTTCACTCCCCATTTTTTGTAATTATTTAATCTGTGTGATTTTTTTTAAGTAAAAAAAAAGGGTGGGGGGAAGATATTTATAGAGAATGTGGGTAACCAAATAGTTACTGGTCCCAACCGACTTAACAAAAGTCCATTCTTCAAAACAGCTTTGTTTAACACTTTCATATATATATATATATATATATATACAGTTGAAGTCAGAATTATTAGCTCCCCTTTGACTTTTTTTCTTTTTTAAATATTTCCCAAATGATGTTTAACAGAGCAAGGAAAATTTTACAGTGTGTCTGATAATATTTTTTCTTCTGGAAAAGTCTTATTTGTTTTATTTTGGCTAAAATAAAGGCAGTTTTTAATTTTTTAAATCAAATTATTAGCCCCTTTAAGCTATATATTTTTTTTGATTATCTACAGAACAAACCATCATTATCCAATAACTTGCCTAATTACCCTAACCTGCCTAGTTAACCTAATTAACCTAGTTTAGCCTTTTAAATATCACCTTAAGCTAGAAGTGTCTTGATAAATATCGAGTAAAATATTATTTACTGTCATCATGGCAAAGATAAAATAAATCAGTTATTAGAGATGAGTTATTAAAACTATTATGTTAGAAATGTGTTGAAAAAATCTAATAATTCTGATTTTAATATATATCTTTAAATTAAAACTGTATTGATTTGATGTACACTGAAATTGACCAACGAAAATCAACTAAAGATTACTGACGTTTTTATTCGTAATCATATTTAAATTTGGTCTCATCTATGTAAGTCTTAAGAACAGGGAAAATGTACTTCTACATTTTTCTATTTTTCTGAAACTTGAAACATAAATCAGGTCTGAATGAGTTAACAGATGAAAGGAAGCCATACAGATTTGATACAACTGAATTGGGTGATCTTGAACTATTTCTTCAAATACAACCAACCATCAATGGTTCAGTCTTCACCATTTCAGGACTCGATTGTAAATCTCTTCCTTCTCATTCAGACTGAAGTCATGGGAAACGCACAGAGCGGAGGGATTCCCAGAGAGATCCTGGATGACCTGAAGCTCACCACCAGGTTCTCAGAATCTGATATCACCCAGTGGTACGAGAACTTCCAGAAGCAGTGTCCTACAGGTCGCATCACGCTGCAGCAGTTCGAGGAGATCTACGGTAAATTCTTCCCAGACAGCGACGCCACCACTTACGCCCAACATGTTTTCCGCTCCTTTGATGCCAATGACGATGGAACGTTAGACTTTAAGGAGTACGTTGTGGCGCTTCACATGACCTCCTCGGGCAAGTCCACCTTGAAGCTGGAGTGGGCCTTCTCACTTTTCGATGTGGACAAGAATGGTTACGTCACAAAACCTGAAGTGATTGAACTCAGCCAGGTAAGAAAATTATTGTTAGTTTATCTTACATAGAGTGGACCAGAATGAGATGTTGGACAGTTTCTATTATATCTGTCATACATTCACTTGTTCAAGCTACTTACCTAAAATAAGTTGGAGCAACACAATTTTAAGTTTTTTGGGACAACTTAATTGTTTTATGTTCAATCCACTTAAATTGTAACAACGATTAAGTCAACTTCAACGATTTGTATTTGATCAACATGAAGGAATTATGTTGAACCCAGCATTTTTTTTACAATGTAGACCATGCAACAACAAATATATAGTCCTGCCGCCAAACTCATTCATGCCTATTGGGCAGAATTATTTACATTTAAAGGGGTGGTCCACTACGATATCATATGTTAAACTTTAGTTGATGTGTAATGTAGCTGTGTGAACATAAACAACATCTCTGAATGTACGACGCTTAAAGTTCAATGCAAAGGGAGACATTGGCTTTTACAGCGTTAGCTTAGCAAAGCCTACAGCGAACAAAGTTTGGGGACTACAAAAAAATACATCCTGGTTAATGATGTCATAAACCCTGCAGGTTACAAGCACAGCAAAGGGGCGTGGCCAGATGTGCTGTAATGTCATAGCAGGACACTTCCTGGTGATATGGAGCCGATCCGCGAATCACAGCACATTATGTTAGCTGACCAATTAGAGCCTCTTGAGGGTGGGTTTTTCAGAGGAACTAGGAAATATGACACTCGTTTTCATGAGTAGCTGAGTAGCTGATTTAAAATAAGATATATTAAAAATTAACGATTTTTCACAAATGAAGCATGAGCACACATTGCTTTGTACCCCATAAACACAACCAAGCTCTAAAACACACTCCGGATCATCCCTTTAAATATAATACTTCAAATTATTATTTATTTCCACATTTATTATCAAGATTCATGTGATGGATAAAGTAAGGTCATGAATTTATGGAACAACTTCCATTTAGAAATTAAATTAATATTAAAAGTCCCATGAAGTGCTTTGAAACCTGTATTTTTTATTTAATGTTTGCTGTAATTTTAGCTAAAATATGAAAAGAGGGTGGGACATAGAGTAGCTCCTTCCCTTTTAAAACAGCCAATAGTGTTTTCATTTTTATCACAGCTTTGCCAGTGAGAGTGCTTGAGCTCAAGCGCATTACATGAGAAGTGTCTTGAAGGGGGCGGGGCATGTCAGAAATTACAGAGCATTTGATTGGTCAAAATATTTAATGAGAAAGTATGAGGTGACGTGAAAAAAATCATTTAGGTGCAAGTGACAAACTTCAAGCTTTGGATGTTTATATCAAGTTTGTGTCTTCTAAACACATTTTTTCACTATTTTGGATGACACTATCTTACATACTGATACTAACATCTAAAAAACTTGATTTTAATTTCACAGGACCTTTAATGCCGGAGTATTAATGAAGTGAAGAGTAACACCATTTTATTTAAATATTCAAAAAGCTATTTAAAAATGCTGATAAAATATTATTAGCGGAAACATTTTCAGACAGTAAAGGTACAGTCACAATCACCATTACAAAATCTTGCCACACATAAGGAAGATTCAAGCATGAAATCTTTAAAAGTGAGGTAATTCTGACTGCCAATCGTCAGCTTTTTTATATCTCTAATGTAGTAATTCTAATGTCTTTTATACTTAATGTCTGGGGGAAAAAAAATCTATGTTATGGTTCTATTTTGTTGTTATCAACACAGTTTAGTGTTGTAGACTTGCCTAATCTCATAGAATTAAAACAACTTTATAGTTCAAGTTAAAAAGCACACTAAAAACACCGTTTGTGTATACAGACAGAACATTTTTTATTAATGCTTGTCAGAGAAAAAAAGGTGTGATCAAAACGATTTATGCATTTGTAAATACACTAAGATAAAACAATACTAAAACTCTGCATATGGTACAAATCGAAGTCAAAATACCATTGCTTGACAAAAGCTTCTTTTCCGAATCCATGCGAATAAGAAATTCAAAGGTGAAAACTTTAAGTCGGATGAATTTAAATCATCTGGAACAAATCCCAAAATTATATTAGTTTTTTGTAAGTTTGTTATGTTGCTATCATTGTTGTGCACTTCGCAACACTCAAAAAAAAAAAAAAAAACTCAGAATGTACTGGCAGACAATTACCAGGACATTTTTTGTTTTTAAGGATTTTCATTTATTTAAAAAATGGAAAATTCTGTCATTTAAAAAAAATAAAATACATAAAAATCCTGAAAATTTACGAAATTCCGTCTTTAAAAACAAAAAAACAGAAAATCTAGTAAATTTGCCATATATCCTCAGTGCAATTTACTTTTTTCCTACGATTATATAGAAACTTTGTGTCATGGTCACCAGCGATCCAGCTGAAGAACTTCAAATCTGCCACTTTGAAGAACTACATATCAGTCATGCACTGCTCACACGCACCTGTTCCTCATTTGGTTGATTACACACACACTGGGAGCTGCTTATAAACTTATGAGATGGACTTTATAAACAGCACACACACACACACACACACACACACACACACACACACCTACACACACACACACACACACACACACACACTTCAGTGCTTGTTAAACTGTACTGTGAACATTACAATGCGTTTCCTTTGCCTTATCTTGCCGTGTTTGACCCTCGCTTTGTTTTATTTTTTTATACCTGTCTGCTGCCTGTCTTTGACCATCTGCCTGTTTATGACCACGACTCTGGATTTTCTGCATACATCTGTTTGCCCCTGTGTTGATCGTTGCTTGCCTGACCATTCTTGTCAATAGATCCTGCATTTGGATCTGCGCTTCGTTCTCAGCGTCCACTTCAGATTACACTTAGAGTGTAGAACTAATAACAACTATTTTTTAAAACTTAATTATTATTGTGAAATAACACTGACACACTTTGCGAATACCATCAGATAAGAAACACTAGCGCAAACTCGATGTAAAACTATCATAACATTTATTTTGTCAACAAAAGCCAACCGTTTATGATTGGTAGATTTGAGCATGAGCTCTTTAAAGTCAGGTAGATTCTGATGGATAATTCTGATGGCGTTCGCCATCTGGGAAAAGTGTTCCTTTGTGTCAGTTGTGTTTTGACTATTCTCGTTTACGTCATTGTGAGGATGGGTGAAAAAGTTCTCTATCCAAAATTTGCCAGTCATACAAAACAACTATCTGCAAAATGTCACCAAAAGGTTACAGCTACTTGAATGTGTCTCAGATTCCGAGTCAGGTCGTTTTGACAGGGGCGATTACAACACAAAGAGCATCAAACATCAAACTGACCTAAGATCAGCGATTAGAGTGACTTTGCCCTTAAGCTGAAGCTCTATAAGAACTGATTGCGACGAGAGACAGAAGGATCCATCGGTGGGCACTGCGAGAGAGATAAGCCTCAATATGCAATCAGGATTTAAGAGCATGGGCACGGGGGGATTCAATGACACGTCAACTTATAAGCCTCCTTCTCAGAAATGGCTGATCAATGTCCTAGGGAGTAGGGTGTTGGGCAGAGACGTTGGGCAGATATAGAACAAATGATTTCCTGAGATCTGGAGGCAGTTAACTTCCATTCAAAAATAAACTACAGCGTAATATTATATCACAGCAGGCTTTTATTTGAACTATGGAATAGGGGAATCATTTGCAAATACTTGAGTCCAAAACATATACAGGCACTCAGGATCTGTGCTTTATATCAAGGTTCTGCCTTAGTGTCTGTGCTTTTTCTCTCGTAAAGTTATGAGCAATAAAAGGCTTTGATACTCACTTACATTTGAGTTGAGGTACGTGTGAAAGTAGGAGTTTTTACCATTTACAATAGTTTTGATGTTGTACTTGTTTAGTCTCTTATTCACTCCTGATTGCAAAAGACAAGCTAAGGGTCACATAAGTTACATTGCAACTAATTCTCATTAGATTACAAGTAGACTGTTACGTTGGGGTTAGGGGTAGAGTTAGTGTAAGTTGACATGTACTTGCAAAGTTTCTTATAGTCAGTTAAATGTCTGTTGAGTGTCTGTATCAACAGATATTAAGTAGACAGTCTACTAATACTCAAATAGACCATCGAAATAAAGTGTAACCAAACTAAGTTGCTACAACAATTTAAAGCACATTTGCAAGCCATTAAATTAGCATAAGCTTTTTCTCCCCCATATTGTCTCAAAACTATAGTAGTTTAGTATTGCAGAAAATACAGTGCTGCAATGCACTGCACTGGACAAATATTTTGACTTCTCCAAGTCCATGTCTACACATACACGGGCATTTTTATGAATTTTTATGAATGAGTTTTACCGTTTACACTAATGCATTTTCATTTTAAAACGCATAAGTTTTGCTACGGTTACACCATCCGTCCACACTACGTTGGAGTTTTCGAGCCCCGAAAATGGAGCGTTTTGGAAACGCTGGAGAGGCCATTTTCATTCTAAAACGCTGCTGCTCCGTCTCAGTGTGGATGGGGGAAAACGGAGACATCTGAAAATGGAGGCGTGGCTGCTGAGATTCGCTACGTGATTGGGGCTTTTGGATCATTGCGTATCCTTCCCTTATTCGTCAAGCCCCTATCACATGACTATAACGCCACCGGAAAACGGCAGACCAGCCTTCACTGTAAACAACAACATGGACACAGAAATGGGAGCGTTGTTTGCACTATTGTCTGTTTTAGGCGCCATTGTGCTGTTAAACTCTGCCTTTTTTACTAAAACAGCTGCATGTATTCGCAAGAGGCAAGCTATTGTTCGAGCACTCGCTAATTGCTCGCGTTTCAATCGACGTAAGCCCTATTTAGAACGCCAGTTTATACTTGAACGCGCGAATGGTCACGTGATATACGTTTTTGCTGGAGTAGTGTGGACGGAGACATGTTTAGAAACGCTGGGTGAAACGCTAGTGTGGACACGGATAATTTTCATGCTAAAACGCCGTTTTAAAACTAAAACGCACTAGTGTAAACAGGGCCTCAGTCTACATTAGGGGTGTCCAAACTCAGTCTTGGAGGGTCGGTGTCGTGCTTTAGCTCTAACTTGTGTCTACACACCAGGAAGTTTCTAGTATACCTAGTAAATGGTTGATTAGCTGGTTAAGGTGTGTTTGATTAGGGTTGGAGTTAAACTCTCCAGAACACTGGCCCTACAGGACCAAATTTGGACACTTCCCCACTACACATAAACACTAAAACGCATTGTGATGCATGTTAAGGCAACACGCGGAGATAATGACACTTGGGATCACAACAAATGGGGAATTAACAGGGAATTTGCAACATTTGCGTTGTCACATTTGGTGTGAATGAGCCATGTTGGCCAATCAAAAGGAGAAAACCGTGCACGTTGACGTCATGAGTTGAAAAGTCTGGCTGTAGTGTCCACATGAACAGGTTATATCCAGAGTTTTGGAAAATCTTCACCTTAGCCGGAGTTTTCATAAAGTTTCTTGTTCAGTCACCTCATACTCCATTTTCACGTAGACAAAAAGTGAAACAGCACAGTAAAAACAGTATGGTTTCGAAAATACCCAATGTTCCTGTGAACAGGGCCTAATTGTGTAGACAACACAATGTAGACACAATGTAGACACAACAAAGTTTCAAAATGATCTGCATGTACACATAAAAAGACCAAAATCATTCCAGTATGCATGCCAAGACAGTATTTGGCACTGTCACCTGGTTACCTGTAGTGAAGTGACGATATACTGTACATACAGCGGCTTGGTGCTCTTGTATATGAATGGTTTGCCTTGTTTGTAAGGGTGTGTTCTCTGCTTTTGGTTCTAATGTGAAGTAATCCAGACTTTGCTGGTTAATACTTAAGCAACAACAAAGCAACATCAAACATACAAAGTCAGGAATATCATTTTAGGTGTTTACATGGACATATAAAATTTTGGGTTTTTTTGTGTTTTCAGTGCCAAATTAATTGAATTATGACATCATTCTTACAGTTTAGTATGATTTGCTCATCTCCCTCAGCCTGTATGAATGAAATCATATTTGTACAAATCAGCCACTTTCCTGACAATAAGTAAACTTGGAACATTTCATGAGATCGGGCTGGTAGACACACACTGCAGTTTTGTCATCAGCTGCTGATTGGCTGTCAGTTTTTTTAAGTGTTTATCAGTTATAGAGGTATTAGTATAATTAATAATGAAAGTAAAATGAGTATTACATTTTGTAGTTATAGAACAGTTTCTTCTGGATATTGACTTTTTTACATTTAAAAAAAATGTAAATGTGGGCTGAATTATTTAATTGAAATTCAAATTGTTTATTTATTTATCTTACGCCGGTTCAGTGAAAGTTCACGCAGACTTATCTTTTGGGTTACAAGAGTTCTCCAGGTATCCCTGTGCTCTTTATCTTGCCAAAGCTCTTAAGTAAGATTGACACAGCTGGCACTATTTCATCCATTTGTTTTGACTTATTGTTAGGTAACTTAAGCTATTTTGGGGTAAGCTGAATCAGCAATGCAAACAAATTAACGAGCAAGCTAAGCTTGAAGAAAAGAGGAAGATTGAAACACACAGGGATCTGAGGGAACGCAAGGAGAAAGCATTAAAACTAAGCTAAGTGTGGATTACAGAACAAAATAACAGATTTGGAAATACGCCATTTGTGTAATAAGATGTTATCTAAAGGTTCATGTCCAACAATAATATCCCCTAAAAAGTGCATCTACAACAATACAGCAGTCGTGACCCTTGCTGAAATAATCATAATAATAATAATAATAATAATAATAATAATAATTATGTTTTATTAAAGGAATATTACATCCTAACATGCAAAATGTTGAGGCTTTTTTATGACAAATTGTCAAAAAATAAATAAATAAATAAATCAAAAACAAAAAAGTCTTCATGGCGCACCCATATCTTCACCTTATTATTATAAGGTTCTATCTGACATTTTTGTCAAAATTGAGTTATTGACATATTCTTATTAATTGACAACTTATTTGCGTTATGGAATGTTTTTTTTTAAAGTTGTTTACATTTGAAGACTTTTTATTTAAAAAAACAAATGTTATTTATGTACTGTTTGCTATGGAATGCAAAAACATTGAAGCTCAATATCTCAAAATCATTCAGAACGCAGATAGAGCATTATGATTCTGAGATGACGATATGCGTGAATCTATAGTTGGAGATAGATTTGGCATTTTAAAAGATAAAAAAGAATTTCTTTCCAACTTGAGATTAAACGCTTTCAGATTTAATAACTAAGTGCATTTCAAACACACATCACTTCCTTTTCACGACTTTAAGCAAACAGTTTTTTTTTTCTTTGAAATGAGCTTTGCTATCTGCTTTACATTAGTTAGACTTTTAAAGGCAACCAAATTGACAAGTTTAAACTTTTTCAACTAAAAGTTTTTAGCTCACTTCCGAGCTTAAATGCTATTGCTAAGAGCACATGGCACTAATTCAATTATTAGTAAAAGATTATTAAACAACCCTCTGAGTGATCAGTGATGAATTCTGTGTCCCTTTTTATACAGTGGTAACCTTTTAGACTTTTTACAAAGTAAATCTTTTTGTAGAAACAGATTTCCTGAGCAAGAGAACACACTTTCAGCACTTCAGATCTTAAAAGTGAGGGCCAGTGACATAATTTCCTGTAGCCTACTTTACATAGTTGTGGGAGATCATCATTTAAACTTAAAGAAAAAGTGCAGCACAATAACATAATTGACATGAGATTTATATTCTTATACGATACAAGTTATTTATTTTAATAAATAAATATATGACCCTGGACCAAAAAGTATTTGTGGGAGGATAATATTTGTGAATAAAATATAAAAATATCTTGATCAAATCTGCAATTTAGAACTGCATTTTTACCAATACACTGCAAGAAAATTCAGTGTGTATTTAAAAAAAGCATTTGAAGTCAAATGCATCGCAAAAAAGGTTAAATGTATTTGTATTGTATTGATACTTAAGTTACACAAAATTTGGATAAAACATTTGCAGTTTAATTTTGCAAAATAGTATGTAATTGGTATGTTAAAAGTGTAATTGGAAATGGCAAATGTAAATTATTTAATTAAATTTACATTTTTGAACCAAAATTTCCCACATTGTCTTGGAAAATGCTAATTAAAATAATAAAAAAATACATTACTTTTTTATTTTGCATATTAGATTTCAAAATTACTTTTGCTAATTACAAGCTTCCATACATTTAGGCGTTTCGCACAAATTTTATAATAATAGAAAAAAATACACTGACTAGTTCACACAAGAAAAAAATGTGGACTTTGGACACCGATGGGGCCAGAACGTATGCATATGTTTCGGCCCCAATGGCCTTCCATACAAATGTACCTACATTTATACAATCAATCCCTTGTAATGATGATTTTGCTTCAGATGTCACTCTGATGGATTCAGCAAGTTCATTTAAGCTGGATACCTAGTAATTTGATCAAATTCTCTCTGATTTTTCATCAGGCCATTTTCAAACTCATCCCCAAAGAGAAGCAGGCAAATCTTCCCAACGATGAGAGCACGCCAGAGAAGAGAGCAGAGAAACTCTGGGCCATCTTTGAGAAAAAAGACAATGGTATGAAAACTAAAAGACTGTTTTATTCAATATTAGCACATTAACAATGTTCATAAACTCAACTCTCTTTCACACACGCAGAACGAGTCGCAGAGGGAGAGTTCATTGAAGCCATCCAGTCAAGCGACGATGGTCTACGGCTCATTCAGTATGATCATAAATGAGCCAACATAATCATGATCATTCCAACAGCAGTTTTTTTTTTTTCATGCTTGAATGTGTGTATTTGTTGCTTATTAAATGTGTTTGTTAAAGGTTCACCATCTTAAAGGTGCTGTATGTATGTTTTTGACTCTTCTAAATGATTAAAATAATATTTTTGCAGATATAAGAAATATAGTATAGGGCACCTATTTTACGTCTTTTACAAGATGTAAGAAAAGACTTTGGTGTCTCCAGAATGTGTCTGTAATGTTTCAGCTCAAAATACCCGTCAGATTATTAATTATATAATATAGAATCTGCCCAATTTAGTGTTTGAGTATAGTCTAGCTGTTTTTGTAGCCTGTGGCTACAAATCCAAATGAACTGCTTCTCCCCGCCCACTGCTCTGAGCTGCGTGTTTGCTTCTCATGCGTTAAATCAGATAAACAGCCGTCAGTAATAGAGACAGAAACGGATGAAGCTGAAATAAGGTCACTAGTCAAAAATACCAAGTAAGGTTATTTGATGTTTGTGATGGAGTCTATTCAAGCCTTTCTGAAATGATGAGTCAACACACATATATGCGCAGTTACTCACACCATGTGGCCGTGGTGGTTATAGCGATTAAGAATTACACTGGGATTTGGATCATACTTTAATGTCAGTAAAGTAAAAAAAGAGACTTGTGTTTATATCACTCTAATATCACAGTCGACACACTATACACACACAGTTCTGTTCAAACAGCTTACAAAAGTTGATTTTCATCAGGTGACCTTTAACATACTACTTTATCTGAAAAACAATGCTAAAGTCAGTTATTTTTTGTTTGAAAATGTGCGTCTTTGTTTTGGTCTGTGTAACTCCATCCACTGCCAGTTTACTTATTTATATTTCGCCACTCTGGGTTGCCGTGTTGGGAAAAACGCTGCAATCCCAAGTTCAACCACTAGATGTCAATCCTACATACTGCACCTTTAAATTCGAGTGCCGCCATTTATTAAGCAAAAGGTTCATTATTCTGTTTCTGTGTCATGAATATATTTGATTTTTTTGTCATGCGTTTTGTCGTGTTGATTTAGAGATTTATATGCATTTCACCTTGTTTAAAGTCCACATGAAATCAAAACTGACAATGTTTATTTTGATAGCGCACATTGCTAGTCTTAAAGCGAACAATTAATTCATGAAAGTTACTTAAAAAAACAGTTTGTTTTGGTAATCTTAATCTAAATCCAAATTTCAAAACTATTTTATTCATGCTCTGGAATGGCAGTCCGGTGTGGTAAAAAATCGAGTCCCCCCTGGAATCGAGTCGGCTTAAGACCTCAAGCGGTCATGTGAGGTGAACGCCTGATCAAAAGCTATAATTGTGACACCTTGTTATGTTGCTAACCAGAGCTGCATTAGCTTGTTGAAGCTACTGTAGGAGGCTAACAGTAGATGTATGATTATGCTAGCACATAGGCTAACTGGGCTAACTAAACAGTATGAAATATAAATGCTCAATTTCATAACCCATGCCTTTAATTATACATCAGTATATGAAAGGGTGTATATAACACTTATAAATGTTATTATAATGGTAAAATGAAATGGTCATGGGTGGCGCAGTGGATAACATGATCGCCTCACAGCAAGAAGGTCACTGGTTCAAGCCTCAGGGCTGGGTCAGTTGGCATTTCAGTGTGGAGTTTGCATGTTCTCCCAATGTTCGTGAGGGTTTCCTCCGGGTGCTTTGGTTCACCCCACAAGTCTAATTGATGAATGAAATGGTCATTATTGCACTTTTTACATTATATAAATTATAACGTGATTTCACAGAATAAATAGTTGCAATACTGGACTTTATAATCAGGTGTCATAGACTACACCTATTACAACTCCAGTGAAACAACAGGATTAATCAGGGTGGACCCGATTCTCATGGGTGGACCCAATTTCTCATGACACCAGTGTGGTGAGAAATCGAGGCTGCATCCAAACACTTCCATACTATACAGTACGCTAAAATCAGTATGCGAGCCGAGTAGTACGTCCGAATTCATAGAATTCGAAAATCAGTATGCGAGAAGTACCCGGATGACTTACTACTTCCGGTGAGATTCTGAAGTGCGCATCCCATGCACGCTGTGCTATCCCATGATGCCCTGCGAGAGAATTCATGAATGGGAGTGAAGCAACGCAACTGACGCAGGTAGTTCACGTGACCATGACAAAATGGCGGATGTAGTATGTCCGAATTCCATTCATACTTTTCACATTCATACTGTATAGAATGTACTTTTCTAATGGCCGAGTAGTACGTTTAAATTCAAATGCAGTACCTACTGAGTAGTATGCGGTTTCGGACGCAGCCTGAGTCCCCCCCCTGCAATCAAGTCCGCTTAGGACCCCTAAAGGATGGTCTGTGGTAAATGCCTGATCAAAGATGCCTTGTTGTGTGGGCAATCAGAGCTGTGTTAGCTTATTAGCCAAGAAGCTAACAGTAGATGTATGATTATGCTAGCTCATAAGCTAACTGGGCTAACTAAACAGTGTAAAAATAAACGCTCAATTTCATAACCCATACATAAGTATACGAAAGGGTCAACATAGCACTTGCCATTTTAATAGTGAAATGAAATAGTCACGCTTATTACATTACATTATGAACGTGATTTCATATGCTGTACTTTATAATTAGGCACTACAAACAATACATATTAACTCCAGTAAAACAATAGGATCACTCGGGGGTCCTACAGGCGGACTCAGTTCTTAGGGGGGACTCAGTTTCTCATGAGACCAGCAGTCCAGTCTGGTCAAAATGCTTAGCCACACCTCTCCAGCTGTTAATTTGTTGTAACTGAAAGATATGAGGAGGAGCTAAAAGTAAAACCCCACCCCTCACTGAATACTCCAGTTGGAAAAACATCATCATACTGTCATAAAAGTCTGCAGCAACTTCATTTCACGCAGATTTTAATCACATACCTTATATAATCCTTTGTAATAAGTTTTGGATTATAGTTTGTAGGTACATGTTAGGTTGATATGCTGTTGCTTAGTCTCCCAAAAGGTTTCTGATTGAAATTAGCCATGTTAAATTTGTTTGCTAATTCTCAATCGTTTACTTAATTCCAGCTTTCCGTGGTTTATTTTTTGCACTACATTACAATTTGTTTCTTACAGTATTATTTCCTAACAGTTGTGTAAAGATAACGCAATCGAAAGTAATTTGAATTATTATGTTTTTATTATTTCTTCATTTGAATATTCGGTGTTTGGCCTGCTTTGGGAATATTTTAAAAAGGATACAGAATGAATTTATGCGTGTCTACTTGTATTGTAACTTGAACATGCTTCCTAACTTCACCATAAACAAGACCACAAAACATAAGAAAAAGCACTTCTCTCTCGTCTCTTGTGATTATGGTTTTCTTTTTTCCGTGTCTCATTCCGTCCATCTCTCTCTTGATCTCTGTCTCCTACTGAGGAGATTATTCACTTAATCTTCTGCCCAGCTTTTGAAAGCATCTGTCTAAAGCTGCGGGAATTCCACTGTTTGTTGTAATCTGTCCATCAATCCATCTTGTCGTACAGTATATTCAGATTATATCATACATTGTGCTTGGTGCTCCTATTTAAAAAAAACACATATGTAATGAAGTGAAAAATGAGAAAAGTCCTAGAGAACAAGACATGAGCCAAACTAAATCAACACAGAATTCCTGGAGGTCATACTCTACATCTGAAGTTTTTTTTATTTATTTATTTATTTATATTTTACAAACAGTAGCTGAAACATCATGACCTGTACATTATTATTAATATTTTCTTCTTCTTCAGATAAAAAAGTCTTAATTTGACTAAATTTGGATAAATTCATTTTGCTGCTTCCTCAAACTACTTATTTAAAGGGCCACAAACCCCCCCTATCTCAGCAGGGTGTTTTCACACCCACAGTCTGGAAAAGCTCAGGAAAGTGGGTGTGTCCAGTTCTGTTTAGGTGGGAGTGTCAGGGGAGGGAAAGAGGGATGGTTTTGCATAAAAATGTGAGTTTCCAGTTGTGCACGCGCTGATTTTCAAACAGGCAACACACACAAAGACGCAAGAGGAGAAGGACAGTGACTGTTTACATTGACATCAGTAATCGAATTATTTGCCAAATTATTAATTTGTCGACTTTAACTGCAGTTTGGCACTTTCATTTTTACTCAGGAAGATTTCCTGCGTGTCCCTCGTGACAAACGAGATATTAAATGTGAGTAACTGCTGGAGGAGTGGAGGAGATTTAATTGAGTGTGTTAGACCGCACGGTGTATGTTAGAAAAAAAAAACTCTGCATTTCTCGGTAACATAGATGCCCTCTGTAAGCAGCATCAGAAAGCTGTGTGTTTAGACTATCCTGTCACAAAACGCGGCGAAGATTCTACACAACGGTTACCATTTGATTAGGGTGTTTATCTGTTTCCACTCGGAGAGCAGCATTCTCTCACTTACCACATCTGTAGAGACAGGAAAATCAACACCAACTGGACCGCGGCTGTTTTTTGAAGAGGAGACGAGCAGCGAATCGGGATTTCACCATTTCCAGATGCGGAAAGCTCTCGGGTAAAAATGTTCCCTAAAAACGCATTTCTGTCACGTGAGCTGTAATCCACCGTGAGTCCAGTTGCGCTCTCATAGCGGGGAAATGAAAGGTTTCGTTGGAGCACGTTTATAAACACAACACTGGCGACCTGTGTCTGCAATTCTTCTTCCACTTGTTTTGGCAACACGTTGTGGGGTCTCTCTGCCATCTGAACACTGTAGCAGGTAAACAATCTTCGAAGCTATCATGGATATTAATGAAGTTGCGCC
Organism: Danio albolineatus; assembly: GCA_903798035.1. Classification (NCBI taxonomy): domain Eukaryota; kingdom Metazoa; phylum Chordata; class Actinopteri; order Cypriniformes; family Danionidae; genus Danio; species Danio albolineatus. The sequence continues at coordinate 727,742 of CAIGQQ010009766.1, forward strand.
TCATTCACAATAGAGCGGGCTGATTGGTTTGAACCAAGTCTTTCTCATGAATCAATGCCGCACGATCAGAGACGTCACGATGCACTGGCCCGTACAGACGTCCACTCTCCACGCTGGAATACACGCATGGATCTCATCGGCGTGACGCAGCTTCAAAAATTCATTTCAAACCAGAAGAACGAATTTGCTCGAAATAACGCAAAAACAACCAACTTTCACTTTTTGGTGCAATATATGTGTCCTAATGGTGTTTATAGCAGCATGGGACAAATATATGACTGTCAACAGCTCAAAAAATGTGTTTTGGTGTTTCGTGACCATTTAATATGAGTCGAACCAGTTTTTCTTTGTGGACAACTTAATTGTTTTATGTTCAACTTACTTAAATTTGTAAAAACTATTAACTTAACCGATTTATGTTGGGACAACGTAAAGGAATTGTGTGGGACCCAGCATTTTTTACAGTGCATGTAGGTTTGTGACTAATTTGCATAATGACAGCATTGTCTACTTTGACCCTTAAACCCACACTCAAATACACATATTTTTAGCTGCTTGTTCAAACTACTTATTTAAAATGAGCTGAAACAACACAATTCCTGAAGTTTCTGGGGGAACAACCTAATTGTTTTATGTTGAATTCACTTCAATTTGTTCTTTTGACTTAATCGATCATGAATGAGTTGTGTGAAACCCTGCATTAATTACAGTGCTGTAGTTGTAACTGAAGTCCTGAAGAGTTTGGTTTGTGTTGGGTTGTTGAGAAGAGATATTTTCTGCCCTGTGAATATACTTTGCATTTATTTCCAAAGGATGAGGAACTGACTCGCAATAATTGTGGTAAAAATCACTGTGTTTGCAGGAGCTAAGGAAGCCTCCAGAGCTGAAATTCAGTTATGGTATTAGGGATTTTGTTCCTGGCATATACAGTATGACCAATCAGAGCAGACTCTCGGAAAGAAGTGGTTTAGAAAGACTGAGGGGCTGTTTACACTAGTAGGGGTTCGCTTTAAAATGTCTACATTTTGATGTAGTTACAGTATGCCTGGCATCCACTCTATTCCGGCATCTTCGACCCGCAAAAATAGAGCATTTTGAAAACTCGATCTCAAGGCAATTCATAACTTTGATCTAGTGGCTAATTCGCATAAATTCATATGATCTCATTCGTACAATTTAGTACGATCTGCTCATCCCACAATGACGGTTGGGTTTGGGGGATTGGGGGGTTTGATTCCATGCCTCTTTTTAAAAATCGTATAATTTCGTACGACCGAACTTCGTACGAATTCGTAAAAGAATGAGCAACTAAACTGACAAAACGTTAAATAGCTACATTTCCTCGTGTGATCAGGCTGAAAATGCTGCAATTTATTTTGGTATAGATGGATTGAAATAAACTTTTGAAAACAAATGGCTCAAATGACAATTAGTCAAACAGTAGACCGCAAGTATGAAATTATGTGTAGGTCACGTATCCTGCGTTTTAGGCTAGTGTGAATGGAGTCTGCAATAAACTTGTCAGTTTGGACATGTGTTTTTATTAATATACACTTTAAAAATGAAAGCATACTAGTGTAAATGGCACCTCAATCCTTGAACATACCTTGAAAGTAAACCTATTTTGGAAAACGTCCAAAACAAAATAGGGTTCCTTTAACTATTTAATTACAGTTCAGAATTATTCATTCTGCATGAAATAAATCCAGTAATAAAAATGACAATAACAGTGAAATAATCACTATGCGTGTTTATTCGGAACATGCTGACAACAGGTCGCTGTGATTTTGCCAAGTAGGACATGTTCTTGAATCAACGACTTTTAGTGATCGCGGAACAACGTTCCTACCAAAAAATGTTAAACAATAAATAGCGAAGAAGCCACCAAAACCTTTGTTTTAAACCTAATCCGAACATTGACATTTACTGTATGCATATCCCTCGAATCTGATTGGTCGATTAGAATGTTGTTCCAGGATCAACAAAGATGTTTATCAAGGAACACATTTTATATGTAAAATATATTTCAGTTGGCCTCACGGTGGCGCAGTGGGTAGCACAATCACCTCACAGCAAGGTTGCTTGTTCGAGCCTCGGCTGGGTCAGTTGGCATTTCTGTGTGTTTTGCATGTTCTCCCCATGTTGGCGTGGGTTTCCTCCGGGTGCACCGGTTGCCCCAAGTCCAAAGACATGCGGTACAGGGGAATTAGGTAAGCTAAATGGGCCCTAATGTATGTGTATGGGTGTTTCCCAGTGATGGGTTGCAGCTGGAAGGGCATCCGCTGCATAAAACATACAGTATGCTGGATAAGTTGGCTGTCGTTCTGCTGTGGCAACCCCGGGTTAACAAAGAAACTAAGCCGACAAGAAAATGAATGAATATATTTCAGGTGTTTCTAAGCATGTAAAAGCATCTTTCACAGTAAAGATTTAACCAAAATATGGACGCTAAAGGGACAGTTCACCCACAAACAAACAAAAAGTTCTTCCCCTCATGCGGTTCACAATCTCCCATGTGTTGAACACAAAAGAAGATATTTCGAAGAATGTAGTTGACTGTAGTAACCAATGACAACCAAAGTAGTAACCAATGACATCTATTGTAGAAAAACAACTCCTATGGAAGTCAGTGGTTTTTCAACATTCTTCAAAATATCTTCTTTAGTGTTCAACAGAAGAAAGATATTCAAACGTGTGTGACAAATAAATTGTGAGATGACATAATTCTCAATTTTTTAAGTGAACTACCCCTTATTTCACCATTTTTGGGCTGAACTAACCCACTGATGACGAAAAGCTCCACTGGTGTTCTTTCTTTCTCCATATATCCTTCACATCAGAGTTTCCTCAACACATTTCATCGTTCCCCTCCCTCTCCAACGCTTCCTCCATCTCATCCATTTCTCTCTCGCAATCCTCGCATCCCTCTCTCCCACAGCCCCCTACCAGCACCAGCCCATGAGGACTCTTGGCGCCCACCATTCCCCCAGCAGAGCCTTCGTCTCGGGGCGTCCACATGTTGTCCATAAACGCTCCCTGCTGGCACTGCTGAACCAGCCGGCTGACCGAGTACAGGCTCTCCCCGCCGCTCATGATCACCTCGTCATAGGGGGGCGCGTGGTTGGCAGCGCGAGCTTCCTCCAGACGGACGCGGGCACGGTGCTTCATCTCAATCAGTGTTTTGGTGTAAGAGTTCAGTGTGAATACGGCCGCCGCCATGCAACAGCTAAAAGAGATCCAGGCCATGCTGCAGAAGCAGAAGCAATGGAAACTAATATTTAGTCGATTCAAAGGTTTATCTTTAACAATCACGTGACCTGTACAGCCATTCGGATGTTTCTGAAAAAGCGATCTATCTATCTATCTATCTATCTATCTATCTATCTATCTATCTATCTATCTATCTATCTATCTATCTATCTATCTATCTATCTATCTATCTATCTATCTATCTATCTATCTATCATCTATCTATTTATCTATCTATCTATCTATCTATCTATCTATCTATCTATCTATCTATCTATCTATCTATCTATCTATCTATCTATCATATACAGAGAATGGTTGGAAAAAGAAAAAATATCCAGTGAGCGGCAGTTCTGTTGGGTGCAAATGCGTTGTTGATGCCAGAGGTCAGAGGAGAATGGCCAGACTGATTGGAGCTAATAGAAAGACAACAGCAACTCAAATATCAGAGGTAAGCAGAAGAGTAACTCGAACCTTGGCGTTTTGTTTTATCACAGCTTTATATATTCTAAAGGGAAATTTTGACATAGTTTTTTTTTAGCACACTAGCTTATACAGTGCATCCGGAAAGTATTCATAGCGCTTGAATGACAAAGGGATGAACAATCCCCATTTTTTTATGTCACAGCCTTATTGCAAAATGGATTTAATTCATTTATTTCCTCAAAATTCTACACACAGTACCCCCAAAATAAAAAAGCTGAAAAATCACATGTACAAAAGTGTTTACATCCTTTGATGTGAAGCTCTAAGTTGTTTCCACTGATCATTCTTGAGATGTTTCAGCAGCCTAACTGAGTTCACCTGTGGTAAATTCAGTTGATTGGACATGATTTGGAAAGGCACACACCTGTCTATATAAGGTCCCAGGGTTGACAGTGCATGCCAAAGCACAAACCAAGCATGAAGACAAATGAACTGTCTGCAGACCTCAGAGACAGGTTTGTCTCAAGGCAGAAGGCTGGGGAAGGTGACAGAATTTTTTTTTTCTGCTCTGGAGCACAGTGGCCTCCATCATCCATAAGTGGAAGATGTTTGGAACCACCAGGACTATTCCTAGAGCTGGTCGCCATCTAAGCTGAGTGATCGGGGGAAAAGGGACTTAGTCAGGGAGGTGATCAATAACCTGATGGTCACTCTGTCTGAGCTCCAGCGTTCTCCTGGGGAGAGAGGAGAACCTTACAGAAGGACAACCATCTGTGCAGCAATCCACCAATCAGGCCTGTATGGTAGAGTGGCCAGGCGGAAGCCACTCCTTAGCTTGAAATTTTCCAAAAGGCATCTGAAGGCCTCTCAGACCTTAAGAAACAAAATTCTCTGGTCTGATGAGACTAAAATTGAACTCTTTAGAGTGAATGCCAGGCATTACGCTAGGAGAAAACCAGGCAAAGCTCATCCTCAGGGTAATGCCATGTTTTATCAGCAGCAGGAACTGGAAGACTAGTCAAGATAGAGGGAAAGATGAGTGCAGCAATGCACAGAGACATCCTGAATGAAAACCTTCTTCAGAGTGCTCTTGACCTCAGGCTGGGGTTCATCTTCCAGCAGGACAATAATCCAAAGCACACCACCAAAATATCAATGGAGTGGCTTCACAACAACTCGATGAATGTCCTTGAGTTGTCCAGCCAGATCCCAGATCTAAATCCTATTGAACATCTCTGGAGAGATCTGAAAATGGCTGTACACCCCCACATCCCATCAAACCTAATAGAGCTTGAGAGGTACTGCAAAGAGGAATGGGCAAAAATTCCCAAAGACAGATGTGCCAAGCTTGTGGCATCATAATCAAAAAGACTTGAGGCTGTAATTGCTGCCAAAGGAGCATAAACAAAGTATTGAGCAAAGGTCGGGAATACTTATGTACATGTGATTTTTCAGTTTTTAAAAAAAAAAAATTATTTGCAACAACTTCAAAAAATCTTTTTCACATTGTCATTATGGGGTATTGTGTGTAGAACATTGAGAAAATAAATAAATAAATGAATCCATTTTGGAATAAGGCTGTAACATAAAAATGTCTGGAAAAAGTAAAGCACTATAAATACTTCACGGATGCACTGTAGATATCTTCTTTAACAATACTCTTAATAACATCTTTTTAAAAAATTCAAAGGACCTTTAGGCAGTAAATACATTACATAACGAAAATTTAAATCCCAGAATTTTATGAACCATATAGTAGTTAGTATATGAGAATAGCTGAAAGAATAAAACTATGCACTAGAGAAAAATAGATGGATACTCACGCAAATGACCAGCCATAATCCCAAGTCTGAGGTCTCCAGTCTTTGGGGCCAATGCTGACAGTCATTTGGAAAACTGTTGTGTACATCATATGCGCCACCATTCCCATCATGCCTAAAATGGAGAAAGGTTATTGTCCTGCCAGTTTGTTTCTGCTGCAAATCGATTCTGAATAACATATTTTCCTAAAGTCAGCATAAAATAAATATTATTCTTATTTCTATATGTGTATAGGAGTGCTTGTTATGCATCTGTACACTTCATTATTTTCTGAAGATTCTTTAATAATCTTTAATCAAATCTCATAACCTTCCTTTCCTCCTTTAAAATGACTATTCTTTACTACTGGTCACATGGAATGCATTTAGGCCAGGGCTATCAGTCCATTAGGGACAATTAGGTTTTGTTTTGCCCTGATTTTGTCCATTTATTAATCTTTCTCTATTTTGTTAGCAACACCCATCTTCCAACGTTCCAATTAGTTCCCAAAGAATGAAATCTTGCAGTGCCCTACTTTGTTTTCTAACTGAATTTTTACAAAATATACAGGGGGGGTTAATAATTCAGGAGAACTAATAGTTTTTACTTCAACTGTATATCAAAATATGGGAAAAAGGACAATCTTAATTTTCATTTCATGCTGACTTTAAAGCTCCCATATGCAAACGCACCAGACAGCACAGTGCAGATGGCAGCAAAAGCGTTGATCTTGAGCGCATACATCTCCTTATTCAGGCACAGCAGCAGCAGCTCCACCCACATCATAAGAAAACCCATGGCCAGCAGGCTGATGTATGCAAACTCGGAGACCACCGAGAGCCACAGAACTCCTAAAGGACACGGACAGAAGCAGGAAAAGCTTTTTAATGTCCGTTTTAAGGGTTATTATGTATGTGCAGCTCACAATCTTCTCACCTTGTGTTTCTCCAGGGGTCAACTCAATGAAACTCCGACATTTCTCACCTGTGAAGAATAAACACTGTGTTTGCTAGATGTTTTTTGAGTGATAGATTTAACCACAAATCAGAAAAACACATTTCACCTATAACAGTGGATAATTAAAAGATTCAAGAAATCTGGAGGAATTTTAGTGTGTAAAGGACTGTACTGTGAAAACTGTACTATGTCGAAAAGAAGCCCTATGTTAACAGTGTTCAGAAACACCGTTTGCTTCTTTGGGCTCTGAGGCATCTGGGCACAATATGCTGCTTTCAATTCCAGGGTGACCCATACATATTTACATCTATTTGTTTATCCACCCGTCTGTTCACCCATCCATCCATCCATCCATCCATCCATCCATCCATCCATCCATCCA
>CAIGQQ010009766.1:740814-760802 GCA_903798035.1 Danio albolineatus
ATATATATATATATTAAAACGGTTAACAATCTCCTGTGGAATCTACACTAACTTATTGCAGTTTGCCAGTAACTTACAGTACATCATTTACAGCTTAAATACTGCATTTACATTTACAACACCATTTCTCTGGCTGTATATGTATGTATTTACAGAGTGGCATGTGTATATTTACTCTAAAATATACAGTAGGTTCACAACGCAACTTAGTAAACAGTAGAATACAGTTCACATTACAGTAAAATATGCTGTATTTCACAAAAATCGTTAGCAGCACACTGTCTAGTCTTAAATTTGAACAGAAATGTGATTTATATTATTACTACTGCTATCATTCTCATTCTCACTACTATTTCTACTACAGCTGTTATTGCTACTAACTCCCCCCACCCTCCACTCGCACACACTCCTTTAATTATCAACATTTTTACTATGAATTGATACTTGACTTATCTGTGTACCCACATTACATATTCATATCCATACATTTGGGCATACTGTATCCCCATTGTGGGTTTTTCTTCTTTTTCACTTACATGTGTATTGCATTGTCATGAAATCTGTCCTTTTGGTTTTAATTATTAAAACCCCAATTTATTTATTTATTTTATTTTATTTTTTTACAATAATCTCATTTAAGGTTTAAATGCTTTGGCTCATTTTAAAACAATGTTTTAAACAATGTCACCTATAATGACAATTCATTCCTAAATTAAGAGGAATTCTGCTGTTTGGCAACTTCTTTTGGCACAAAATAAGAAAAGCATAGTTTAAAAAGCCATTAACAAGCTAGTTTTAGGAAAATTTGGCAAAATATACTGCTTATACTATTTAATTTAAAGAAATTAAATAATTAAATAATATATATTAAATATATTTAATTAAATAATTAAAGAAATTATTATTTTTACTAAATCCTAGAAGTTTTCTTACACATAAACTTGCAGATAATGTGATGTGTTTCTAGTCAGCTTTTTCTTATATCATTCATTTCTCACGTTTTGATGGTAATTTTTTTGCAGTGTAAACAATAGTTTTTTTTGTTTCTGTGTATGCGTGTGTGTCAATCTACAGACAAGGAAAAGAAAAAAAAACTACAAAAAAATGTTGTGTGGGGATAGAAAGATTACTCAACTAGTAGAAATGATTGCATTGACAGGCCAGAGTCAAAAGTCAGTGAGGAGGAGTTTATACGAGCGGAGGAAACAAACAGAAATTGAAGACACAGAGGCCAAATTAAAGCTCAGTGCAAGTGAGATGATGAGCAGAGGATTTAAAGAAAAGGATAACAGACAGATGCGAGGAAACAAACTTGCCAGTGCATTAGGTTTCCATGTGAAAATGGTGAAATGCAGAAACGACTCAGTCAAACATGTCTGCGTGGTCCAAACGAGTCCTTAAATCTCCTTTAAAGCGTACAGCTTCATCCTCTGCATTCAGTGTTTCCCAGATGTTCTTCAGCTCAGATGAACACGCTCTTCATTTTTGCGCATCTCTTACCTGGGATCCGTCTTGGAAAGGATTACAATTTCTGAGGATTTCATACTTATTCCATGTCTTCATCACCATCCTTCAGTTCTTTGTAATCCTTCATGATCTCGGTTAATCTCTAAGAGAAAGAAAGGTACATCTGTCCGTCCTGGACCCTCCAGACACCTAAGCAACAGATCATGTTCATGTTATCTAAACAGATCAAGTATGAAATTTACAGATGTAATATTTAATCATTGTGATTGTTAGTAAATACTATTAGTATTAAACAACTGTATTACATCATTATAATCACATTTAATGCACAATTTTAATATATTTCTACATCTGCAGAGATAATAATGTCAATAGTTCAAACATTGAGAAATCAACAGCACCATAATCAGAATATATTAACAGTGATATATATTAAAAATAATGTTTAACAGAGCTTAAGAGATTTTTTTTTCATAGTGTTTCCTAATTTATTTTTTCTTCTGGAGAAAGTTTAATTTATAAATAAATGAATAACTGGTCATTTAAATTTATAATCACACTTAGGATTTATTTTATCTCGGTTGGCTTAAGAACAAACCACTGTTGTCCACCTGACCTCGTCTAATTATCCTAGTCAAGCTTTTAAATAGCACTTTCTAGTATCTAATAGCAAAATAACTAGTAACATATAGTGAATTGTCATCGTGGCAAAGACAAAAGGATTTATTTATTAAAACTATTGTTTAAAATATCTTCGAATAATTATGTATTTAACTGTATGTGTTCCATACTATTAATATTAACAAATAATTTCATGACAAAAATGAAAAACAAATCAAATAATTAGGAAAAAACGGGGAAAAAAATACATATTATGCATGATCAAACTATATTTAATAATAGGCTTCAAACAGAAACGCAGCCTACCTCTTCATGCACTGCTCATCTGTCTCTGCAGTTTCACCTTATTCCTCGCAATCTCTGTCTTTTCTTTTATTCATTCTCGACCTCCAGTGAATGTTTATTATGACAAACCCACCCAGATTTCACTTAATCCGCCCAAGTCCATCTGTTCCTTCGATTCAGCCTCTTTCTATAGTTCTAGTTTAAATCTCTCTCTCTCTCTCTCTCTCCCTCACTGTCTACAACCAGGTTACATTCATCTCCTCCTTGTGAATTAAAAGCTTCTCCTTGGATGTATGTGTCACATCCTTCTAAGTACATGTATTTTATCCATTCTGTAATCTCAAGGGCTTTTTAGACTACACTGTATTGTCCTGGACTGCCTCCAATTCTGAGCCATTTAACAACAGCAGTGACAGAAAATTGAATAATTTAAAGGGATTCAATAGTTCACCCAAAAATGAATATTTAATCACCATTTACTCACCCTCAATTTGTTCCAAAGCTTTACGAGTTTCTTTTTTTTTTTTAAATTCTTCTGTTGAACACAAAAGAAGATATTTTGAAGTATGTTGAAAACCGGTAGCCATTGACATAGTAGGAAAAACAAATGGAAGTTAATGGGTTCCAGTTTCCAACATTCTTCAAAATATCTTCTTTTGTGTACACAGAAGAAAGAAACTATGGTTGATGGTCAGTAAATGATGACGGATTTCTTTTTGGTGGGAACTAGCCCAATGTGCTAATCTAGCTTATTGGCTGCACTAAGTTTAACACTACTGATTTTTCTGGTCACAAAACGCATTGTGTGTAAAAATGTTGTTAAGGAAATAATTTTTAGTTAATAAAAAAAACGGAAAAACAAAAAACAAAAACGACCACTTCCCATAATGTATGAATGAAAGTGAGTCAAACTATTCTTCTGTAGGTCTCTAGGACGTCCCAAATACACGATCCCCCTAGTGGTTAAAATAAAGTAATGAAATGGCAAGATCGGGTTCTTTATTGGGTTTTTCAAGTTATTGTTTGCAGCAACCAACAAAACAAACAAAACTTTTTCGACTGAATTAAAACATTTAATATAAAATGGCTGCTCTAAATAAGAACGGACTGCATGGAATAACTGATGATGGGCTGTTGAAACTGAGGTGGTGAAGGTAATTTACTTTGTTAGAATTCAATGGACTGGGGTAAATGATTCCACTTATTACAGTTACTACACCTGGACATGTTCAGATATTGTATATCAAGACATTTGGCAAGTTTTATGTCATCAAAGCTTGTGTGCTATGTACGGAGTTCCTCGAGGCCATTAAAATATTTTTTCTCTCGTTATGTCGTGATCACGACTGAATTATCTCGTGATCTCGACATAACAACTAATTCTGACGCATTTCATCTGTTTCATAGACTAGTGATATGGAGCTGTACGGAGGTCAAAAAGGGGTCATAACCTACCTGGAACTACTTTAGTGGCACGGTTTCCCTGAAAATTCATCAACCATTTATATACAACAAAGACCGCAATTATTAATTATCAATACCTCTGGCTAATTCTGACTTGATTTTTTTTGTTCAAATGTAAATAAAAACTGAAATATTTCTTCTAAGGTGCCCATTGAAAATCGTCTTATCTTTAGAGAGAAGCCTGAGTCATTTCCGGTAAAACAACAACAACGTGCTCGTTGTTAAAAGTAACTTTAAGTCATAATTCGTGATGAGTTTGAATAGTTTCGGGCTTGACTGTATTGCGACAGCCCTTATGGAAAGATTTGAATAAACATTTAAGTAAGGCATGTAGACTAAACTTACATACTACTAAAGTAACATTGTCCTTGATATTGTTGATATTCGAGACCTGTTCGAGATTTACTTATTTGCACTTTTAATGTTATTTATTGTTTTAAAGTTATTAAAAAGTTAGGCTATTTGATTATAAAGTTAGTATCCGATAAAGTTAATTAAAAAGTTTGCTTGTCACATTTAATGACTGAGTTACTGTTACTTCTTTGCATCCTTTATGAAATGGCTTAAAGTAATAATAAATGCAATAATATGAGTCATATTTACAGATCATATGATTACAGTTGAACCACTGAAGTCACATGGACTCTTTTGACAATGTTTTTGGCTCCTTTCGTGGACTTTGAACATCCAGAAATCATTGTAGACATGGGACGATAACCGTTTTCAAGGTATACCGCAGTTTGGAAAAGTTAAGTTTTTCCGCCAAAATTTCCTGCTATACTGTTCCTAAGGTATGAGTAAGATTTTTTATTTACCTTTTTTTATTCACTTATTTTATTTTTTTTAGGTGTAAATTGTAAAGAAATCTGTGTTTTTGAAACAAATGAAGACAGCAGAAGTCAATGATTGACTTGAATTATTCAGCCTGACATGTTTACTGCCCCAAAATACTTTAAATGTTTCTCAAAATAAAATAGATTGTGTTCAAGGGGCAAAAGGTTTTGTTTTTAGCCAGACATTTAAAAATAATATATTTTAGAGCAGTAAACACAATACCGTCATACCGTGAAACCGTGATATTTTTAACTAAGGTTATCATACTGTCAGAATCTTATACCGGCCCATGCCTAGATCATTGCGATTAATATGGAGGATGAGGGAGCTCTTATATTTCATCTAAAATTGTGATCCGAAGATGAAAGGTCTCCGGCGTTTGGAAAGACATGAGGGTGAGTAATTAACAACATTAATTTCATTTGTGTGTGAACTAATCCTTTCATTTTAACCTTCTCCGTGAGAACAATTAAAAATATAAACAATAGAAGAGTCACCAGAACGAAGCAAGTGCTTTTTAATGATCTTGAATTTATTCTTAAATTGTGCACTTTCACAGGTAACACCACAGGTTTACCATAGCTGGTTAAATAAATAAATAAATAAATAAATAAATAAATAAATATCTGTAATACAAAATAAAACTGAATGTATAACTATAGCCTATGCAGAAATGTATGCTTTCTTCAGACATTTTTGAATGCCATTGAATTATGATGATTCTCGTCTTCCAACAACCTCTTCCTATAGATAAACTGTAGGATCAATAGAATAAAAACGTTAGGTTCAACAGAAAACTCTGATTAAGAATTAATGAATAAATAAATGAATAAAAGTACATTATTTTTATTACATTATTTATCAGAAAGCAAACGAAGTGACAAAGACTTCAATAAATCATCTTAGAGAAAAACAAGAATAATTTTTTCTCTTCCTCCATCCTCAGATATTGCTAATTTACAAAAAAAATAAATTAACAATTCCCAATAAATACTGTGCATGATCGTCACTTGCTGCATTGCTCTGATATTTGATACTGATCACAGAGCAGATCAACTCCAAACCAAACAACATACAAAAATGTTAAAAATGGTGGTCGGTAATTAGCCATTACACCACATACCTCTTCTTCACAGGACCGACTAAAAAAAAAGAATAAGAATGTGCATCACTGAAACCATCATATTACAGCAAGCCACATTTTGATTTTCCATAAATGTCTGTGATACAATGTGCAGACAAATGCTGGTTACGCAAACTAATTGTTATGACAGGGTCTGTTATTTTTATGATACAGATTTGGGAATAAACATAGTTTTCTTCGGGGGAAGCTGAAATCTTCAAATGATTTGGGTTGTAAGATTGTTCATGTTGTTTGAAAGATGTCTTTAATGTTAACTAAAACTAAGACATATTTTTTTGACCAAAAATATGATATAGACTCAGCTTTTTCTCCTTAAATATATTTTCAATATGCAAATACTTTCCCGAGGCAGCTTAAAGACGACTCTCATATGGAGAAAGAAGTCACATGGCAGACTTTTAGCAGAGTGTAAAAATCTTGATGTTTCTGTGGGTCTCATCTATCAAATCTGACCTTTATTTTCTATGTTCTATTGGATTCAAGTCAGGTGATTGGCTGGGCCATTTCACAGCTTGATTTTCTTTCTCTGAAACCATTTGAGAGTATCCTTGGCTGTGTTTTGGATCGTTGTCTTGCTGAAATGTCCACTTTGGTTTCATCTTCATCTTCCTGCTAATGTCGATGTTGGACTGAAGCAGCTAATATTTACACTGGCGAAGGGCAGAAGGTTGCTGAAGAACTACTGAGAGATTTTAGCTGCTGTCTGGGCTTTCACTGCCTTTCTACACCTCCCTTTCTTCATGTGTTCAATACTTCTTTCCTATGTCATTTAATTTTATTACACATAACAATTTGTTAACTAATTAGATTTGTTTTCTTTTCATAAATGTATTTCTTTGGTAGTTATCAACATACTTTTGATCAAATAATTAATAACTTCCAATCAATTGATTAATCTTACAGATCACAAACATCTGAATGGTAGTTTATCCAAATCTGGTCAATTGCTCCAGCAGATATTTCCTAAATCCTTCAAGAATGAGATCTGTATGGTTTCTAAAACATACTAGGAATTGTAAATAAATAAATAAATAAATCCATCAGTCACTCCATCATGTTGGAAAGGCCAGGAAATGCATGCTTTTTGTCCCAAAACATAAGACTTACAGTATATTGTTGCTCAATAATATTTAAATATTTCCACACATTTACACTCACACACCCACACACAAAATCATTTAGTACTAATAAACGATGTTGAAAAAGGAGAAAGGCTAGGGATGACTTAAAATGGAGAACTCAAAAAATGTTATTTCCTTTCCCGGCTGCCCCGGTTCCAGTGCCCCAAACCAACGAAGACTGATGAGAAACTGGAGCTTGTTGGGTACCAGCCGTTCCTGTGAGTGACAGGGAAGAAAACTCACCAATAAAAGGGCCACCAGTGCTGGGTTGAAGCATGCTAGTCGCCATATGAGGATTACCCATGGAAAAGCCAATGTTAGGCACTGACGGAGCAGAGAGACTTGCATTCTGGGTTGCCATATTGGTGACCGGCATCCCGAAAGCTGTGTTTATGGGCAACAGGCCACCAGAGCTGGAGGTCATGGTGTTAAAACCAAAATAACTGCAGTTTGAAGGCTGTGCAGAAGAAGCGCCTGCACTGGGTATATTGGCGCCCAGTGGCGGGATCATGCATGTTGCTGGCAAATAACCTGGGAAGGATGAAACTGAAGTGTGCAAAACGAAAAGGGTGGTTGGGGGAGGGATGGATGGAGAAAGGCAGTGGATAGCATATAGAAGCAAGGATAGAGGTGGTTGAGATGGGATCTACGTCAACTACATACAGGTTATGATTCACATGACTATATGAAGTCTAGGCTTGAAAAACACTGCGTCACAAACACTCAAAAATAAACATTTACTATACAGTGCCTGCTCTCTTTCTCAAGTCGCTCTTATTGTCAATGTCTCTCTCTCTTTCTCTCTCAGCCCTCCTTACCAGGGGCTTTTTGGGTTGGGATGGCGCTGAGAGGAGGCTGTTTGGGTTTGGGCTTGACTGACATAAGAGAGTCCAAGTCCACCAATGAAGCACCATCTCCAAGGAAAGAGGACTTTTTAATCTCTTCAGCAGGTTTTGTTGCATTGTTACCTAGGGACAGAAAAAAAAAATCAGCTATCATATGTGAAAACAAAAATCGTAACATCTCTTGCACTTACGAGAGCTAGGATGAAGCATTTATTCATTCATTCATTTTCTTTTCGGCGTAGTCCTTTTATTAATCTGGGGTCGCCACAGCGGAATGAACCGCCAACTTATTTAGCATATGTTTTACGCAGCGGATGCCCTTCCAGCTGCAACTCATCTCTGGGAAACATCCATACACACTCATCCACACCCATACACTACGGATAATTTAGCCTACCCTATTCACCTATACCACATGTGTTACGTAGCGGAAGCACCGCGCTACGCACATAAGGTTAAGGATGACCGTCTATTAAAAAAGGTCACCCGGAGTCCCCATTCCTGCTTCCCCAAGCACACACACAGAGGCCAAGTTGTCAAAAAGGGGTAACAAATTTATTAAACAAATATTTCCAATATCAAAATTAAATGTAAGGGAAGAAGAGGCCAAAACAACAAACAAAACAAAGTATGCTACCTAATATTGAATCTCTTACCTCAAGCGAAAAATAAAGTTATGTAAATAATATAACAATTCCACCCTCCTTAACTATCCATTAAACAGGAGAAAACGTGACAAAAGAAAAGGGCCTTCCCTTAGATCAGGGGTGTCCAAACTTTTTGCAAAGAGGGCCAAATTTGATAAAGTGAAGATGCCCGGGGGCCAATAGTTCCTTCTAACATTTTTTTCACCACAAAAGTTACATGAAAATACACACTGTTATAAAAGTATTTTTATTGTCACAATTACCTTTATTTTTCAAATGGCAATATAACCAAATATAAGCCACTCAGGCATAAACAACTCTAAACACACAATTATGCCTTTCTTTCATATTTGGAGAGTCAGATAAAATTGAACAAACTGTATAGAATACCTTACATATCTATGAGTTTGATATCTATCTTTGCCTCGTAAACATTGTAAACAGGAGTAACAAGTAAGGCAAAGTGGTCTTTTATCATTAAAGTTTAAAACAAGTGAATTTTCCTCTTGTCTTCTACAAGATCTTTCAGGAAGGCAAAGTTTGCATAACAACTACAGGAAGATTATACCTTATAATTCCCACAACTGGGAAAATCACTTGCCACCACAAGAAATAACACCTATGTAAACATAATAAACTATGAGTTATATCTACAGTTATTTAAGAGTTTAATGAATTGTGTTTGCTTTAGTGCACTGCATTAGTTTGCTTTAGGCTTTACTGTTACATAACTCTTCATTTGCACACCAATATTGTCCTGTGAGAAACTGTCCATGACCTCTTTCAAAGCTGGGAAGTGCGAGGTGCGCGGACAAGTGTAGGGCGGCAAATCAATGGCAAAATTAATCGAGCGCAGCGGTGATGTTTACGCGCGAGGAGAAAATGAATCGCGCCTAAGCGCAAGGAACTAAGATTACAGGTCTAAGCGCGAGGAAACTACAGCTCGCGCGCGCACTGAACTGACCCACCGCGAGGAAACGGGCCTCGCGCGCACACATCATCATCTGTGCGCGCACGTGATCAGTTCTCTCCGCTCGTGCGAAAATTTTCCGATTTTTGTCAGTCTTTGGGCGGGCCTTGGTTTACTTGTTATCTCTAACGCGGTTACTCTCCCTTGGTTTATTTATTCTAACAGAGCTAGCGAGCCATAACACATTATGAGATGGAATCTGCGGGCCGTATGAAATCTGACTGCGGGCCGTGCTTGGCCCGCGGGCCGGACTTTGGACATGCCTGCCTTAGATCATTCAGCAGTAAATAAACATTTAGCCACAGCTAACACAAGATACCGTCCTAGTACCGTTTTTAACAGAGTATCTCACCAGATGACTTCATGAAAGGGTTGCAGACAGGAAAGAAACAATCAGCCACCGCTAATGCAAGTTACCCTCCTACTACCATAGTTAACAGAGTATCTCACCAGATAACTTTGAAAAAGGGGGTTCGGACAAGAAGATTTCACTGCCACACAGAGAATTTAGAGCAATCTGCTCACACACACACAACAGTGAGGGGAAACAGGAAGAGAACTCCATGAACAGCACCAACAGCGTGCTTTTATAATGGGCGCTACCCCTCTCACAGCTGCACCTGATCTCCGCTCATATGGAGAGAGAGAAAGACAGATGAGGGAGGATACAACATACAGGAACAATACACACCAGCATTGTCAAAATAAGGTTACTCAATATGTAACAACATGTCTTTGGACTTGTGGAGAAAAACCGGAGCACCCGGAGGAAACCCATGCGACCAACGGGAGAACATGCAAACTCCACACAGAAATGCCAACTGACCCAGCCGAGGCTCGAACCAGCAACCTTCTTGCTGTGAGGCGATCATGCTACCCACTACACCACCGTGGCACCCCATAAAGCAGTTTGTAAACACCTGAACAAGCTAATCAAGCTCTCACTAGGTATACTTGAAACATCCAGGCAGGTGTTTTGAGACAAGTTGGAGCCTCCAGGACCGAGATTGGTGATCCCTGCCATAAAGCATTTACTGTTTCAGTTAACATGGCTTCGTTATGTCATAACTGATTCTAAATGTTTTGCAAAAATCAATGGTTCTCCATAGGGGGGCGATCTGTGCAATATCATAAATTTCATGTGGATCACATGGGTTCACTCAAATCGCCCCCAGTGGCGAATCACTGAACAGGTTTCATTGGTTTTTACATTATTTCAGATCTGTTTTACTTTAGTCGTAGACGTTTTAGTGGGATATTTGTAAAATGAAAAGAAATAGTATTAGTTAATAGTTTTTTATTGGCTGTTTAGCAGAGCCCACCATGGAACAAGCAACATATAAGCCTTCAAAATGTATAAAACAGCCAGACTTTAAAAAGCTTCATTTTCCCCCACTCATATAAAGTACCCTTTTGTTTGAGATTTTTCTATATTGTTTAAATGACAGTATGTAACTGCAGTGGTCAACATTTGAAGTGGATCAAAAAAAGGTTTTTAAAACTGTCCTAAGCCGACAATTGGTGTTCTTCTGCACTACCTGACAAGTCTTGTCATCGATCTCAGTTGTAAGAGCAACAAATAATAACTTGACTTCTAGTTGATCAAAAGTAGATTTGTCCGATGAATCATCTGTTGAACTGCATCCCAATTATCACAAATACTACAGAAGACCTATTGGAAACTGCATGGACCCAAGATTCTCATAGAAATCAGTCAAGTTTGGTGAAGGAAAAATCATGGTTTGGGGTTACATTCAGTATGGGGGTGTGTGAGAGATCTGCAGAGTGGATGGCAACAACAACAACCTGAGGTATCAAGACATTTGTGCTGTCCGTTATATCGCAAACCACAGGAGAGGACAAATTGTTCAGCAGGATAGCGCTCCTTCTCATACTTCAGCCTCCACATCAAATTTCCTGAAAGCAAGGAAGGTCAAGCTGCTCCAGGATTGGCCAGCCCAGTCACCAGATATGAACATTATTGAGCATGTCTTGGGTAAGATGACGGACGAGGCATTGAAGATGAATCCAAATTATCTTGATGAACTCTGGGAGTCCTGCAAGAATGCTTTCTTTGTCATTCCAGATGACTTTAATAAGTTATTTGAGTCACTGCAGAGATGTATGGATGCAGTCCTCCAAGCTCATGGGAGTCATACACAATATTAATTGTTTCTCCACTGCACCATGACTTCATATTCTATATTGTAAATTATTTCTGTTAAGTGACAAGCCTTTTCCCTAAGCAAAGTCAGACCTTACTGTCCTAATTAAATAACTAAAAATCAAGGCGTGATTATATTTTATTTAGGGTAAAATTAGCGTAATCTAGACGCCATTGCCTTTCATATAAGCCACTTCTGATAGCAAATGATAAACTATAAGTCAAGTTATTATTGGTTGTTCCATAGTGTATAGTTTTAAGTCAACTTTGACCCACTTCAAATGATGATTACTATATACCTATGCAGCACAACATCAAAAGTCATGGCATTTTAGTACTAATAACATCAAACAAATTGCCCACTAATTTGTCATGACGTAAAGTAGTAATTCATACCATGAAGACAACGAAGTGGTTAATGTTTGCAATTTTATTATTTCTAAGTTTGGGTTAAGTCTTCATATGATTCTTGAGGAATATCTATTCCTTACTGTTTCCAACACTGATAATATGTATATCAAATCTTTTAAAATTCATATTAAAAGCAGTGATGAAAATAATGATATTAACGTTTTTTTTTTTAAAGAAACAAAGCATGACAACAACGATTGTTCTTCATTTTAGTGTTTGATATTTAGCAATAATAAAATCTAAAACCAGACTTAATTCAGAAAATAGTGAGATAGAACAATATCAATTTCACAAGCAAACTATTTAATACAGATGAACATTTCAGACTTAATGTAATGTAATGTTCATCTCAGCACTGGATTAGATTATAGACTTTTAGCATTTTGAGCAATTTATATCATTTGGTTTGTAAACTAATGTGTGGAGTCTAAACCTTGTTGAAAAGTAACTGTGTAAAATAAGATTAGAGACTGCAGAAATATATGGAAAAAGAAATATGATCCTTTATAGTACCGTTCTCAGAGGAAACCCCCCAGGGGTCTGATTTGCCTCCATCTCCAAAAGGGTCATTATTGGTCATGGCATCGGCTGGTGCTGATGGGGCTCCCCAGGGGTCATTTGCAGTGGGAGGAGAAGATGCTGAGAGTGAAATACACAAGCATTAGTTGGGAAAAATGAACTTGTAAGAATATTGTCCTAAAAATCTTTTAGAAATCAATACAAAACAATCAATACAAAACAAAAAAAAATATTTGCTAAACTACATTTACACCACCATTCATTCAATTTATTATTTATGTACAATAATTGAGACATAAAATAAGACAGTAAAATATAATCACCAACGAAAATGTAAATGAAAAAAGAATATTTAGTAACTGTCTTGGTCCTATCACTTTAAAGTAACACACTGTACATCTCTCTATTTTTAGGCTAAAACACTGCTTTATATATTTATTTATTTATTTTGTATGCATGTTTGTACCTACTTTCATTTTAGTTGTCCTTTATTTTAATGGTGTTTTATTTCTTTAATTTTACTTTTTCCAAAATGAATCTTCAGTTCACTTAACATATTTACAGTAATAATAAAGCTGTTAACAGCTATTTAATGATTAATGAAGCAATTATAATGTTTTGTCTTATTTCATCTTCATTCACTTGTAGCAGGGTATTTACAGCTACTGTATATTTCTGTCTGTTCGCATCCTGTCCCTTTGTGCCCCCTGGTGGCATAGTCATACCTAAAAACATTCTTACACGGAGGTGGCACAAGGCACGGCGGTAATGGCCATATTAAAGTATTACCTACTGTAGAAATGGGTACTGTATGTATTTTTAAATAAGTCACAAGTATTTATTTATTCAAAAGACTGTAAAACATGCCAGACTAAATGTAATGTAACACACTATTAGATATATTACAAGTGAAAAAAGTTTATTACCAGTGATAGTATCAATTTCTACAGCCTTCACTGTCATATGATTCTTCAGAAAGCATTCTGATAAGCTGATTATTATTATTATTATTATTATTATTATTATTATTATTATTATGATTATGATTCTATCCAGGGCTTTAAAACATTTTTTAAAAATATTTTATTTATAACAGTTTTTTATAACCACAACACAGAACAAAAACATTCATATGATCTATAATATTATTTTATAAAAATGATTAAAAAAATAAAAATAAGTAAATTAATTAAAAATGACAATAAACAATAATGATAATAATACAAAAAAACACCAGTCCATCGAAACAAGCACCATACAGTTTAAATAATATACACCATTAATTTTTTACTACATTATTTACATCAATAATGGAGTGAAAAATTAAGAGTAAAATTGTCTGTGAATCATAAGTGCCCTACTTTCAACTCTTAAAATGGTAAGCAAGGGAAAGGCCGCAGATTTTTTTCAAACCTTGTAGAAGCATCTGCCCTAGCAAAACAAATTCTTTCTAAAGCAGGTGGTAAAGTCGACTTCCAATCCATCAAGATTTTAGCCTTTTAGCTACCACAAGACCAAACATAGTGGACATTTGCTGATTATGATATTCTCAGGGTCAGAGCATCCAAACGGGGCTAATTCAATATGTGGACTAATATTTTATTCTAAAACATTTGAATAAAACTTAAAAATTTTCTTCCAAAACCCAGAGATCTCAGGGCGAAAAAAAAAAGTCCGAGCATACATAGAGTTCTTGCATCAGTCACATAATGGGGAAACTGAAGGGAAATTTTTCTTGAGTTTAGTTTTGGTATAATGTAGCCTATGTACCACTTTAAACTGTGTAAGTTGTAATCTTGCCCTGATAGAGCAGGTAGGGCTTTTATAGTTAACTAAAAAGACCCTTTTTTGTTTCTTTCAATTATAACTAAATAAATAAAACATGGTAAAAACACAATCAAATTACGAAAACTTTAACAAAAATTAAAACAAAAACAGAAAATGTAAAAAACTTTTAAACTTTAATCGATCCTAAACTGTACTATTAATAAATACTACAGTAGTTACTCAACGACACCAAGACAAACGTCACTAAATTTGGAATTAATTCCCCCGACTAGACAGTAAAAGCTCATTATTATTGGACGATGTGATGTACTGCACCTGCCTTTGTTCTTCAATCCAGTCTAATTCTCACCTGCTGTGCCCCAAGGGTCATCATCCGCTTTTGAAGCATCGCCAAATGGATCAGACTTGGCTGATGATGCCTCCAGCGGCGCCCCCCAGGGGTCAGAGGCCGCCGGTGCTGAATCCTGCACACTCTCTGCTGGTGCCCCCCAAGGATCGGCTGTTGGCCCGTCAGAGTCTTTCGGCGATTCAGCTGAAGCTCCCCATGGGTCATTTTTCACTGGGGCTTTTTCCTCTAGTACCCCTGTAGAGTCACCCCACGGGTCGCCGGCAGCAGGTGGAGAAGTCTTCTCTGCATTTGTAGATTCTCCCCAAGGATCATTGGAGACTGGTGGAGAACCGTTATCAGCAGATCCTCCCCATGGATCACTGGAGGGGGGTGCGGATCCGTTTGTCCCATCAGCAGATTCTCCCCAAGGATCATTGGTAGCCGGGCTGGATTCCTTCGCCTCACCGGACGGAGCCCCCCACGGGTCGTTGGTAGCAGATTCGTTGGATGGTTCAGATGGGGCTCCCCAGGGGTCCGAGCCAGATGGAGGCGGTGCTGATGCTGCTTTTTCCCAGAGATCTGGCTCCGTGTCTCCTTCCTTCGCCTGAGTGCAAAAATGTTCATTCTTTTAGCTCAGAATGTCTGAGAATAGACAAACACTCACTTGATTTAACATCACTCTATTCTTGAATAAACTGTTTATCATTAAAACTGCTGTGTGTAAAAAATATTCGATGTTCATTCTCAAAGGCTGTGAATTATGATGAATGAAGCTGAGTGAGTCATGTGGATGATAGCGAGTCTGATATCACACAGATCGCCCTCTGGTGGACAACCATTGAACAGGATTCATTTCAAAAACATTTAGGCTGCATTTACACTGCATGGTTCAAGTGACTCAAATTTTTTTCTCCCATGTGGCACAGATCGGATATGGCCCATGTACATGTAAGCAGGAAAAAAAAATTAGGGCTGTCAATTGATTAAAAATATTAACGAATTAATCACACTTTTGTTTGTGATTAATCACGAAAAGCTGTATTTATTACAGAAATAAAAACACAGGCATGTAAGTGCCATTTGAACTTTAAAACAATCAATGCCAATAACAAACAAAAATTATTTCCATGTTGGATTTTATGTGAACTACAAAAAAATCCAAAATTCAGGCATTGCAAATATGGAAATTGGAAAATTATAATAATAAAGTATTGAATACAAACAATTGTTGTTTTGCGAGTTGAGAACATTTGTTGTTTTGCGAGTTGAGAACATTAATTTTAAAGTAGAAACAATTTTGCTTAGTCCTCCTTAGCATTTTGGTAGTTGGCAGCATGTGAATTTCGGTGCTTAATTTCTGTGCCACTGGTGCTGTGACAAGGATGCAAGAAGCACCAAGGGGTACATCAGTCACGCACTAAAGACTATAGGCTTGACTTCTTACATGGACTTTGGTCACGCCATCTCTAAACATTAAATTCTAAACTGCTTTGAGTGACTGTCTGCGATGTTAGGCGTTTCATCTTGTTGTTAGGATATACACACATACACAAACACTCTCTCTTACACACAAACACAGAGACAACACGGGCAGTACAGCGAGCTCACCCGGTATAAGCGACTCCCTTCAGAGTCATCAACGAGCACAGTCGCGTTCATCAAATTTGCTTAAACTAGCGTTCTGAAGTATAGTTGTATTTTAAAAACAAGGATTCTGACACAATAATGGGAAGCAGTCGCTTTATAGAAGTTGCGTGTAGGGGGAAACATGTCAAACTTAATGAAACATTTGAGGGCGCATGGAATCAACTTTTGGAAGAAAGGGCTGTCTTTGACAGCTTGCGACATCATCTGGCACTTATCATCAGGGGTAGGTGTCGCGGATTAAAGTGAGGACCGGGGGTTCGCTCACTATTCTGCCGCCCTTGTCGGCCGCCTAGGTCGTCTCTGTGGACGCGCCGGCCCTGAACACACGTCGGCCACAACAGGAAATAATAAAAAAAAAAACTGCCACTGCGTTAAATGCGGAAATTTTTTTAACACGTTCAATATTTCAAATTAATTGGCATGTGTTAACGCGCTAATTTTGACAGCCCTAAAAAAAATACATCACATGGATATGAATTGGATCCGTGCTTACATGTCTGCAGTGTAAGCAGGTAGATCAGACTTTCACCTGTCAACGTCAGTCGCGCCTCATTAAAAACCATAGAGAATGACGTCAACTCTGACACTTTCATTTCAGAACAGACTTCAGCAGAGTCCCAAACCTTAAATCTCATACACGAAGACTAAAAAAGCTTTTATATCGTCATGTAGCACAAGTAATTTAGCATGCTAACGAGGGAGAGAGGAGAGAAAAAGAGAGAGCAATATCCATCATATAACCAATATAGACTAATATAAAACTATTGCATATATCCAGGCCTGGGTTAAGAATTCAGAGGCCCCTGGGCACAATGTCTTGTAGGGGCCCCTACCTGACCACACCCCTGTAGTTGACTTAAAAAATATGATTAATATAATATATTTTAAAATAAAAATAATCTATAATGTATTGCCCGCATTTTTAAAATCAATGATATACAGTACATATATTTCTAGTCTACAAAGATTTAACTTATTTTAAAGCATTCAAAACATACTTAAAAAAATAAAACTAGTGAAAATTAATGGATTTTAATGTACTTGTTCAAATTCAGTGAAGCAGTACTAACAATACATATATTTCAGGGTATTTTTCATGTATAAATTCTATAAACTTATAATGCATATGATTTGGATATAACACCTCTCCAATCCAGTTCTATGAATCTGAGTCTTCCATAATACACACACTTATTAATGATTCCTACTTGTCTTCCTCGTGATGAAAAGTAGGCAAAATCTGATATGTAGGATATGTATGATGCTGGATTCGAACCGGGGTTCATGATCGATCACGTCAAAACATATTGCCATGCACTTTACGAGCTACGCCACTGCACGCTCCTGTCAGTTGCGCTCTTTAGTTATGTTGTCTCTGTCAATCAAACAGTGATAGGCGGGAATCATCCAACTAGCTTATTCCAACAAGGTGGGCTATTTGCACTTAGCCAAAATAGACACTCCAAAATCGGCATTTTTTTTCCCCTCGCAGGGGCCCCAAGTGTGCACGGGCCCCTGGGCCTGTGCCCATAATGCCCATTGGTTAATCCGGCCCTGCATATATCACATGCATAAATCACGCCATGATCATGACATTAAACTGCCTACTGGTTTAAAAAGGCCTATGAGAGAAATTAAAAGACGATGAGAGAAATTAGAACTTTTCTGTCATAAATTATAAAACAACCAGTCAAAAAGAATTTACAAAAAAACTCTGCAAACAGTTTAAATACAGTAAAAGGGTGCGCTTTTATTATCAGCTGTCAGTCAGCGCCCTCTCGTTTTTTTTCTGGTCATTGGGTCTATGCCGTGTAAATGCTGACAATCGGATTCGAGTCACTTTTAAAAGACGATGTAGGCCTGTCATCAAAAAATAATCGGATCCAGTCGCAAAATCGGAATTGATCATCAAGTTCTGCAGTGTAGATGCAGCCTTAGACAGAGCTGTGACATAACCCAGGGTTCATACACATTTGTACTACTAAAATTCCATGACTTTTCCAGGACTTTCAAGTAAATTTTCATGACCTAATGTTTCATGTAATGTCTATGTACAGATGTTAAATAATAAGAAAAACAATGCATGTTCAAAGTTATTACAGCATATCATAAAACATGCAACATTTAGCTTAAAAGAGTCTTTATATCTATGCAAAATGTATTTAAATAATGCTCACACAGCACTAATAATGTTAGAGCATGTGTTTGACCATGGACAGAAAAGAAGTAAAGACAACTAACCTACTGTATATTTAAGTTTACAGATAATTGTTAATCTAATTTCCATGACTTTTTCAGAACTTCGTGGGTTTTTCAGTTTGTGGGTTTTTCCAGGACTTTTCCAGGTTATTCATGACCGTAAGAACCCTGATAACCAAGCATCGTTTACACTTGCCAGTTGTGAAATCCAGCGTGTATTTAAATCGCATACACTGAATCGAATTGTGAATTGAATCAAGATCATGTGAATCAAATTGGGACTCTTTAATCTATATTATTATTACTATACGATGTAATCTGAAGTAGGGCATCACTGTGGCTCAGTGGTTAGCACTGTCGCTTTACAGCAAGGTCACTAGTTTGAGTCACGGCTGGGTCAGTGACATTTCTGTGTGGAGTTTGCATGTTTTTCCCATGTTCACGCGGGTTTCCTCATGGTGCTCCGGTTTCCCCCACAGTCCAAAGACATTCGTGAATTGAATAAACTAAATTGGCTGTGGTGTATGAGTGCGTATGGATCCCAGAAATCAGTTGCAGCTGGAATGGCATCTGCTGTGTAAAACATATGCTGGATAAGTTGGCGGTTCATTCCGCTGTGGTGACCCCTGAAGAATAAACGGACTAAGCGGAAGGAAAATGAATAAATGAATAATCTAAAGCAGTGGTTCTCAAACTGTGGTACGTGTACCACTAGTGGTACACAAGCTTCCTTCTAGAGGTACGCGGAGGGATGTCTGAATAATTGAAAAATGAACACACTTTTAACCTTTTGATGCATACGATAACACCGTTGTGATCAGTAAATGGATATTAATAGGCTAAAACTTTTATTTAAGTGGCTGACAATAATAAATATTCTGAATTTGAAGAATAATCTGCCATGTTTTTGAACTGTGCAGTGCTGTAGCTGCTTAATTAGGCCTACTATACTACTGTACTTCAATACTGGTTTTTATGGTGGTACTTGGAGAGACAATTTTTTCTAAGGTGGTACTTGGTGAAAAAAGCTTGAGAACCACTGATCCAAAGTGTTACTGAATAGCTTCTCTGAGTGGTTGATCTCACCCGTCTCTCTGCTTCTTTCCTCTCCGCCTCAAGACGTTTCTGTTCTTCTTTTTTCTTGGCCATCTCGGCGGCCAGGTCTGCCACTGATGGGATGTTGTCAAGAGAGGGTAGCCCTGTATATGGTGGGATCTCTGGCTTTTCCTTCTCTGGTGCCGTAGCTGAGGATACTGAGATAATACATAGGAAACATATGAGATGGAAATACATTTAAAAAAAAAGACAATTACTATAATGTTTTAGGTGAGAAATCAATACTTTTGTTCAGCAAGGATGAATTAAGTTGACATTAAAGACTTTAAAAAGTTTTTTTAAATCTTTTAAAAATCTTTTAAACTTTTAATTCACCATTTAAAAAAATGTTCAGGTCTGCACAAAAAGCAGCACTACAGTTCTTAACTGTAATAATAATAATAATAATAATAATAATAATAATAATAATAATAATAAT
>CAIGQQ010009766.1:760812-778897 GCA_903798035.1 Danio albolineatus
ATAATAATAATAATAATAATAATAATAATAATAATAATAATAATAATTACTGTTTTGAGACTATAACTGAGGCAATAATCACTTTAGAAAATAGACAATTGATTGTTTATTAATGATAATGTAATAACTTTTCATTTTTGCTTAAATAAATTTTAAAAAGATTTGGTGAGCAGAAGAGACATTAAAAATAAACATTAAAAATCCAA
This sequence comes from Danio albolineatus, assembly GCA_903798035.1. Classification (NCBI taxonomy): domain Eukaryota; kingdom Metazoa; phylum Chordata; class Actinopteri; order Cypriniformes; family Danionidae; genus Danio; species Danio albolineatus. The sequence goes on from CAIGQQ010009766.1 coordinate 761,019, forward strand.
CCAACTTGAAACTTTTAAACAACAATGTATATATTTAGAATTTGTATGTTAAAAATAAAAGTGTGAATGCATGTAAACATAAATCAAAAACCAAACATTATACAGTAGCAGAGCTACAGGACTTACAAATTAGAAGTGTAATTAAAAATAACTAAGTGTAATTAAAAATAATTTTTAATTATATATTTACATAAATAAATATATATATAATAACTTGAAACTTAACTTTTTATTTTTCTGTTTTCACATTAATTTTAGCTTCATTTGCTATTTTCTTGTCTATACAGATTTAATTAATTCTTATTTTAGTTTTAGTTGTAATTATATTAGTCTAAAGTTAAGCTAAATGAAAAACATTTGATTTATTTCCCTGTTTTTTGTTGTTATTGTTTTTTATAGTTTATTTCACATTATTCCAAGCAACAAATAATGACAATTCATCTTTAGTTTTAGCTAAAATAATCCTAGTATAATTCATGGTGAGTGTGTTGAAAACAAATAGTTTGTGCTCATTTTCTGGTCTTTCTTACGGTATGTCCATTTGTTTCTTTTTTTACCCAGATAAGTTGAATGAAGAAGCCAAAACATTCTTCAAAATGTCTCATGAGAGAGAATTAAAATGTTAAAATCACGACTGCATTTTAATATTTGGGTGCACTTTTTCTTTAATTATATTTAACATGCACAACATGGATACTGAAATAAATTTGACTATGGACTTTTAGACAATGATAATGTTAATATTAACACAGAATTTTTAGATACAAACATGTACTATTTTAAGGTACCGACCCAGCATTAGTACATTTTTTATGCCAATACTCTGGTTTTTCCTTTTAAGGAGTAGCCTAACAAATTTTGAAAGCAAATATGCAGGTAAATTGATGCTTCGCAAAAATTGCAGACACCTTTACCAACATCAAAATGGTTATAACTTTTAGTTTTTGGACAAATACTGTACATTAAACACTGATGAGCAGAAGAGACCTTACCAAAAAAAAACCCATTTAAAATCTTACCAACTTGAAATTCATAAACAGCAGGGCACATTTTTATTAATTGTATGCTAAAAATAAAAGTGTGAATAATGTAAAACATGAAAAGACCAAACAAGTTAGCAGACCTACAGGTCTTTCAAATTAGAAATGTAATTTTTATAGAAAATTTACAATTATTACAAATTTTCAGTTTCAATATTAATTTTAGCATTATTTATTTATTTATTTTCAACATTATAAGTACAATAAATATTATGCACTTTTTAGACACAATTTATTCTATTTACACGTCAATATTCTTTTTTTACGGAAAGAAAAATAATTTTATGGAAGTCGTGCACACGTTCCCACTGCTAATATGCCAGTGATTTGATGCTTCCCAAAGGTTGCAGACATCTTTACCAATAACAAAGTTCTTTTGTTGATGCAAAATTAAATAATCAGCCAGTTATACCTATAAATGCCACAAGATTATGAAGCTTAAATTGGCCTACTATACTAAAGAAAATCCGCTCTAAAATGAATACTAAAGATTCGGATGTGTAATGCTCCATGTCTGCTCAGAGTACACTTCAAACTACTTTGTTCAAAGTACTTAATTAAAATGAGCTGAAACAACATAATCCTTGAATTTTTGGGGGGGGGGGACAACTTAATTGTTTTGTGACCAATCCACTTAAATTTGTTAAAACAATTGAGTAAACTTAATCGATTTGCGTTGGGACAACATAAAGGAGTTGTGTGGGACCCAGCATTTTTTACAATGTAGTGCTCATGAGTCTTACCATTGGGAGCCTTCGTCAGCTTGTCTTTTGTCTTCATTGCAAAATCTCTCTCCTCTTTCCGCTTCTCCTCATCCTCGATCAGCACCATCACTATCTTAGCCTTCTCTCTCACGTTCACCCCCTACAAAAGACCAAATTTATTAATGATCAGGTTTCAGACCTTCAATATAACTGTAACGAGTATAAGAGAATGTAGAAGAATTTGATATTTTGGTGTACCTGGTCTTTTCCATCCTTGTCTGTGAAGCGATACTCTGATAGAGCTTTGATAATGTGGATGTTCTCCACACTCTGCTGAGGGACTCGATCAGAGCCCGTTTTCAATAGGTACTCCAGTAGGGTTAAAGCCTGTTGAAGAACAAAAAAAGAAATTATTATTATTATTTTTTTTTTAGGATTACAGATGAACCACTGACGTCACATGTAATGTTTTGAGAATGTTTTTGGTTTCTTTTCTGGACTTTGAACATATCAGGATCTAGGGAACACTGCTGTCTATGGAGGATTTCATCAAAAATATCTATTCACTTGTGTTCTGAAGATGAACGAAGGTCTCAGGGGTTTGGAATGACATGAGGGTGAGTAATTAATAACAGACTTTTTTATTTTTGGGTGAACTAATACTTTAATCACTGAAAAGCTATGGAGGTGTTTGTTTTACAGACGTACTTTAAGTATAAAAAATAACTGCCATCCAAATAGGGTTCGAGTCAGTGACTACGTTTACATGGACATCAGTAATCGAATTATTTGCCTTAATCTAATTGAGACAATGATATGATTAAGGTGTTTACATGAGTTTTTTTTTTTTAACAAGTGTTTTTATTAGTTTTACATTTTTCAATAAGCACCAAACAACACAACAATAATAAAAAATACAAGAAATAAGCATGATAATACAAAGAAAATAATGGTAATAATAATTAAAACTAAAAAATATAGATAATTAAAACAGTTATAAAAAAAATAAGTAAACAAACAAAAAAAGTTATTATGAAAAAACAATTAGGACATATAAAGGTTTCAATGAAAGTACAAATAGACAGTCAATAAGGGTGGTGAGCATATTAAACATTACACTGCTGCTCAGAATCTGCATTACATTGGTCTATGTCAGTGGTTCTCAAACTTTTTTCACCAAGTACCACCTCAGAAAAAAATTGTCTCTCCAAGTACCACCATAATGACCGGTATTGAAATACAGTAGCGTAGTAGGCCTAATTAAGCAGCGACAGCACTGCACAGTTCAAAAAAAGATAAATCAATTCCTTTTATTAAGAATATGTATTATTGTCAGCCACTTTACACATTATAAATAGTTTGAACATTAACTGTGCTTGCAGAGTAAAAAAATAACTTTACCATTTAAATTAAAAATGTGCTTTTAAAAGTGATTTAAAAATGGCACTGTTCTTAAATAATAAAAAGAAAACTGCTGTACTTGTAAAGTATTAATGTATAGTAGCCTATTCATCAAAACCTGCAAATCTTACTTGGACCCGATGAATATAGGTTATATGTCATATACGTATATACATACATTTTTTATACCTTTTGAGATATATATTGCATGTACATATAACATAACTTTGATATCTAAACGTTAACTTGTATTTTGATACGATTCGGAATTACATATTTAAATTAGAAATTAGATCTGCTTACTGCTTGTCATTTACAGTAGGCCTGTGTGTGTCAGAAAAGCGAGTGATTAATGCCTAAATTCCATAGTCTGTTGATGTTCTTGATTCTGATTGGCTGGAGGGTGTGCAACGCACAGGTAGTTCCAGTCAGTTTTGATCACAGTTCGAAATGAATGCGCTTCTCCCAAACGTTTATAGTTACCATAGCAACTCGCATGTGAAACCGATGAGAACTGTTACTGGCGGACGGGAGATCCACAAAATTAGAAAAATACTCCTCTGACTGAGAATGTCTTAATTGTCCACCCATGATCGGACTGATGAAATCGTATAATAATATTAGCATGTATAAGCAACACTGACACATGCTCTCTATCTCACTGTCTGCCTGCGCGTCGTGCATTAACGCACGGCAAGCCGTTGATTATCCCTTACATACACATATACAGTGCTTGACCAATTCATACGTGCAGTATTCCCGAGTTAGTAACTGAAATCCCAGCACAACAGGACTGGTCTGCTGAAGGGCTTCACTAGCGCATGTGTATCTCCTCCACACAACCCTCCGCCAGCGCGCGCGCCTCTTTTTCTTCCTCCGCGCCAAGCAGACTGATTTTTTTAACGTTTGATGACGCGATGCACTAAAGTAAACATTCTAAGCACTCTGGTGTACTCGTACGCTTCAGGGAACAGCCAATGCTCTCTGATCACGGTGTTATCGGACGCGTCAAAGGGTTTAAAAAGTGTGTTCATTTTATTCTTTTATTATACAGAGATTCTTCCGCGTACCACTGGAAGAAGTCCCGCGTACCACTAGTGGTACGCGTACCACAGTTTGAGAACCACTGGTCTAGGTGATCAAGAAATGGTTGCCATATATTGTAAAACTTAGCAAGATTATCAATAACTCCGTAACGGACTCTTTCAATGTGCAATATTTGAGTGAGACAAGTTAACCATGTCTTAAATTGAGGAACAGAATCTGATTTCCACAGTTTTAGAATGACACTCTTAGCAATAATCATTCCATAACTTATTGTGTTTTGTATGGACACATTATGATCCAGCAGAGAACTAGAATACCCAAATAGAGCAATTTCTGGGTCTGGTGTAAACTCTCACAACACAGACAACGGAAGAAACACGCAACAAATTGATCAAAACACAACGGAAGAAACGTGCAGCAAATTGATCAAAACACAACGGAAATGTTTCAAGAGGACCCAAAAACATGACGGACCCGCTGAGATACGGATGGAGTTAATTTATTTAATAACGAAACGTTTCAGTTAATCATTAATTAGACTGACAATTTACAAAAGACAACGGAATCGTGTAATCAGGATATTAAAATAAACGAAAAACAACTCACCTTTCAAAGACCACCAATCACTTCACTGAAAAATGAAAAAAAAAAAAAACAGTCACGGCGGGTCCGTATCTCAGCTGGGTCCGTCATGTTTTTGGGTCCTCTTGAAACATTTCCTTTGTGTTTTGACCAATATGCTGCGCGTTTCTTCCGTTGTGTTTTGATCAATTTGCTGGGCGTTTCTTCCATTGTGTTTTGACCAATTTGCTGCGCGTTTCTTTTGTTGTTTGTGTTTTGACCAATTTGCTGCACGTTTCTTCTGTTGTCTGAGTTGTGAGAATTTGCATCAGGTGTGCTGTCAAATTGATGAAGATCGTTTCTTAATTTGCTGGTGTTTTTTGTTATTGCATGTGCTTTCTTAAATTGCAGCGCGTTAAGCTCTCTCGGCCACCGTATGTTTTACATGTTATAACACAAAATTCGATTAACGTCACCCCGTTCTCCACATTTTCTCCGGAGTTTCATGTGATTTCGGGTGCTTTATTTTTAATTTGTCCACTTTAACTGCAGTTTGGCACTTTCACTTTCACTCAGGAGTTTTAATGGAAGTTCATACCGCATGCTAAATGGGAGAAAAAAAAACTGTCTTCACTGACTCGATAGTTGCAAAAAATAGTCAAACAGCCGTGTGTGTGTGGAATATCCTGTCGCAAAATGCGGCGAAAAGTCCCATATGATGGTGATAGTTTGAATAAGGTGTTTACATGTCTGTACTGCGCTTCAATAATGCAACTAAGATCGGCATACTCCACATGCCTTAATTTGATTTCTCTTTAGTTAGATTATGACCTTAATCAGATTAAATTAATCAGACTACTGTCTTAATTGCATTAAAATCGAATTATTGGTGTCCATGTAAACGTAGTGAATGTTAACTTCAACAGCAGACTTTTAATTTTGCCTTGGTCAGCACTGATCGCTTACCAAATCTGTAGAGCAGGAAAATCAACATGAACTGGAGCAGCATTTGTTTTAAAAAGAGACAAGCGGCAAATCCCGATTTCACCATTTCCAGATGTGGAAAGCTCTCGGGTGAAAAAAAAAAGTTCCTTACAAACGCATTTCTGCTGTGCACGCGTGGGAGTCCAGCTGCGCTCTCATAGCGGGAAATTTAAACAAAACCTTCGTTGCAGCACATAAACACAACTCTGACGACCTGTGTCTCCAAAAAATTCTTCTTCTTCCACTTGTTTTGGCAACACAACGTGGCAACCAATTTTCACTCTTTAGCGAGATATATGTGTCCTAATAGTGTTTATAGCAGCGTGAGACACATATATGACTGTCAACAGCTCAAAAAATGTGTTTTGGTGTTTCGTCACCCTTTAATTATTCAGCTTCACCTTCGCCTTAAGGCCGGATTGTGGTGAAACAAGTCCCGCAGAGCCTTTATCTTAATTTTGTTATTCGTCATAATTTAGAATTTATTTTAATATAATTTGTTGAGAAAGACTTATTTTTATTGGTGTCTTGGCCAATATAACGGCTAAGTGTATGTATCTAGGCCTATTTAGAGTACTGAGACTTTTTTTATTTCTTTGTTCCAACTTCTAAGTGGCCTATACGTTTCTTATGAATAAATTATGATAAAACACAGATACGATTCAGTCTTAAAAAAAAGGTAAAAGAGCTGTGTGCATGTGCACGTGCACATCTAAATAAAGTCAGTCTGTAAATGGGTTCGGGCTGTCAATGCAGTCAAAGCATACAATCAAAATGTACTTGTCAGGCTCGGGCCGAATTCTGTCATTTTATGGCCCGATTACAGCTCTACTACTACTACTACTACTAATAATAATAATAATATAATACTACTACTACTACTACTACTACTACAACTACTACTACTAATAATAATACCAATACTACTAATGCTCATACTAATAATAATACTAAATAGTTTTAAATACATTTTTCCTTCATGATGTTTCAATAGCAAACACCACTTAATATAAAAGTCTAATTCAAATGTGACTTAATCTCTCTCTCTCTCTCTCTCTCTCTAATACACAAAAGCCAAAGGTAAACATCAGAGAACGAAACATCATGGCAGTGAAGCTGAATAGACAATCAAGCCTGCACAAGCTCAAACAACGATCCTGCTGAAAGGAGAAACCGATCGGGTAACCGGATCACAAAAACGATCACTTACTATAAATATTCAATCAGTCTGAGTAGGCAAGCAAGCTTCGAATCTGGTTCCTCAAGCCCGATGACCGTTTTCTTCAATCCTCCATACTTCACTCACCTTGTACACATGCCTCCAGTTCTTGTCATCATTGAGACGTTTCCACAGCATGGCCAAAATCTCATTGCAGGCCACCACATTGTAGGTCAGGTCTGAAATGTCGGCCATCTGAGAGCTCGAAGGTCCCCAGGGGTCATTAGAGGTCGCTTCTCGAACCTGCAGAGCATATGTAAAACGTAAGATGTAAATCTCTGACCAGTAAAGGCCTGCTAGCATCAACAGAGTTCAACTATGATCCTTATATCAGAATCCACAACAACAACATGCATTTTCATATGCCGGTTTAAATGCTTAAACTCCATTCTGACTTGCTGAATATTTTTAACATTCACAAATAAAAGATAAATAAATTAGCTGGAAAAAAAATGATTTAAAAGAAACAAATTATTTTTTTCTGCATGTTGTTATCGCAGGGGTGCCCAAACTCGGTCCTGGAGGGCCGCTGTCCTGCAGATTTTTCCTCCAACTTGCCTCAACACACCTGCAATAATGTATTTAGAAAGCCTTGTAAGAGCTTGATTAGCTAGCCCAGGTGTGTTTGAATGGGGTTGGAACTTAACTTTGCAGTACATCAGCTCTCCAGCTTCGGGTTTAGGCACCCCTGTGTTATCATCATATTTTTGCTTGTATTGTTCAGAATTTGTAAACTATATCTTAATAGTTAGAGTAAACATACTTTAATTCATTGTCAAACTAAACCATAAAGGTTTATCCACACTGGAAACCAACACCACATTCAAAACAACATACTGCCATTTCTCTGCAATATTTTTGGAATGAATAATATCTCCAAAAAATTGCTAAACAAAGCACACATAGCTGAAATTTGTGTGCGACAATGTAATGACCTTTCGTTTTTAAGTTTCACAAATAAACTATCGGCTGATTTCACAGTTTGTAACGTTATCTATTATCCATCTACCTATATGTGATCTATCTTCTTCTCTATTTTCATCTATACATGTGTTTAATGCCTGTATTTTTACATATTTATTGTACATCCATTTTAACATTCACAGAAAAAGGTCAACAAATCAGCAAGAAAAAAACTATTAAAAAGAATTAAAACAAATTCCTGCGTGTTGCTACCATCATATTTTTGCTGCTATTCTTTTAGCACTTTTAAAACTGTATCTTGGTTCCATTTTGGGGTCACCATCAGTGTTGTGCAACTTACTTCCATACTGTAATACATTACAGATTACCTGTAACTGTTATTGTGACTCTTATATTACTTTTTTAGTTACTTTCACCAAAATAACTACAGAATTAGAAATTAACATTCTAAAATGACAAAATGTACTGCAGAGCATTTTACATCCAGAAGAAAGCGATATGATGTTGCAGAATGACTGTGACCTATCCAGGCTACCAACAAGATAGTATATAACTGGCAAAGTGAAGGCTCAAGACAATGCAAGAAATGATGACAGCCAAACTCACAAATGATCTAAGTCTGTTAAAAGTATGGTAGAGGTAAAGTGATTATCTGGCAATATCTCTGAACAGCTTGACTATATTAATATTAGATATAACAGGTCTACATGTAAACTCCAATGCCATGACAAGATGCAGATTTTTTTTTTTCTTATTGTTGCCTTTATTTTACTCACTTAAGTCTGCATCATCTGACGGAGCGAGAGCAAATAATCCGCACGTGAGCAGCCGTGTTTTGAGTGCACGCGAGGAGTTTTGTCCACGAGCAGAGGTAACCGGCGAGTTCGCTCGCTCGTATTACATTAATACATTTGTCAGTGAAATAACAGTATATGCACGTACGTCCATCTAGCGAATGTAGTCTTCTACCATTTTCATCTATTTGCTGCTTTTCCACTGTGTGTTGGAGCTTAACGTTACTGCGAACTGAGCTAAGTCAAAAGCCTCAGACCCCGAGCTCAGAGGCTGAAATCATTCAACGTTCAAAGTAAAAAGTTCCAATAGCCAGAGGGATTATTAATGACAACACACGCGTATATTCACTAACCACGAACAGGAAATAGAACTGTTTGTTGTAACGCAAGCGTTACTGAACATGTACCGAGTAAAATATTACTGAAAATGTATAAGTAATGACTCACACTACTGAATTACAGGAAAATGTAATACGTTACTGTAATACATTACTTTTATAACGCATTACTCCCAACACTGGTGACCATACCTTAATTAATTGTCGAAAACAAAGTCATCTACACTAGAAAGCAAATTCACATTAAATATTACACACAACTATTTCTATACAATATTTATGAATAAAATAAAAAAAGGATGGAATACTGTATCTCACAAATTTTGCAACATAAAACAAAGCACACAATGCTGAAAAGTGTATCCCACAATGCAATGATCTTTCATTTGTAGTGTCACAAATAAACTCAGGTTGATTCCACAGTTTTTAACTTTAAAATAATATTCGTACTGATTAAAAAAAGAAAGAAAATGAAAGTGGGTTCCACAATTCAATATGCACAACTGCATGGGGCTTGTCATACGTGTTTTATATATTAGTAAGGGATTAGAACTTGCATTGTAAGAAGTATACAGAAACACAAGTACTTCAGTAGCCTCTTCATGAAGATCTGAAAGTCTTGCCTTTCAGAGAAATGACTAGTGAAAACTGAGCTGAGTGAAACTCACCTTGACCTCTGCTTCAGAGAAGTTCTGGACAAGGTTTTTCAGTTGTCGTCGCAGCATTGAGTGAGTCATGATGGCAGTTTTGTCCTAGACCTGTTTAAGAAGATATTAAACAAAATATTAATACATTGAAAAGACATCAAAAATGATAAAGTACATGGATCAATAAAATGGGTCAAAAAATGATTGTTTTATAGTTTTGGTAATTAGGAAACAGAGCATTGCGCACTATTATTTCTGTGATCGGCAGAAAATATTATTCATAATAGAAGAAAATACTTTCAATTGTAATATCATCATAAATACTATCAATACTAAAAACAGTATGAATTGTGATTTTATTCATATTTTTTGTTTATTATTTACTAAGTACATGTATGGATGGCACAGTGGCTCAGTGGTTAGCACTGTCGCCTCACAACAAGAAGGTTGCTGGTTCGACACCCGGCTGGGCCAGTTGGCATTTCTGTGAGGAGTTTGCATGTTCTCCCTGTGTTGGCGTGGGGGTTCCTCCGGGTGCTCCTGTTCCCCCCACAGTCCAAAGACAAGCACAATAGGTGTGAATTGGATGAACTAAATTGGCCATAATGAGTGAATGTGAGAGTGTATGGGTGTTTCCCAGTTCTGGGTGGCAGCTGGAAGGCAGGGTTTCTGCAGGTTTCACCAATTTAAAATGAAGACTTTTTAAGACCATTATAAATAAATATTTTGAATTATACAGGGTTAAATGCTTAGGTTTTTTTCGAATATCCCAGTTAGAAAAGATTTTCACTTGCCCAATCGAAAAATGATTAAAATGTAATACTTAATAATGTTCTAATATTTTTTATTAATCCATATAAACCATATAACCCTTACCAAGAATAGAACAAAACATATTACTTCAACAGTCAAGTACTTCAGTCTACAACAATAAAAATTTAATAATAAAAATTTAGGTCAGGTCAGTATCCTCAGCAGTAAATAAATAGTGGACTTTTAAGCAAATGTTACTGTAAAGAAAGTAATTAAATGCTATTTTTAAATAAAAATTTAAAAGCTTTATTGAGATGGACTGTTAATGATACATGAACAAAGGAAAAGACCTGTTAAAAAAAGATTTAAGACCTACAACACAACATTTCAGTAAATTTAGGACTTTTTAAGGCCTAAAATTTATCTTTTAAGATTTAAGACATTTTAAGACCCCGCGGATACCCTGGGAATGGCATCCGCTGCATAAAACACATGACGGAATAGTTGGTGGTTCATTCTGCTGTGGTGACCCCTGGTAAATAAGGGACCAAGCCAAATAAAAATGAATAAATGAGTGAGTGAGTGAGTGAATGAATGAATACATGTACTATATAATTCATAAGCAGTTACTATTTTCACATTTTCTATTTATTTTAATTACATTACAGGTTAACAACTTCACAGTTTTGTTGTGTATTGTAATTTTTATTATTGTTTTTGGTATTTCAAAATAAACTAAATGAAAAGATAAATGCTGCCTTCATAATTACGCTGAAACAAATACATTTATTTACTTTTTATTAAGGTGTTGAGTAATTATTTTAAGTAATTAATGTTTTTTTCAAGTAAAACTTTTTATTGTTTTACTTAACTACAATAACCCTGATCAGAGCTTAAGGCAAGAGTATTATTAATCAATTAATAACAATAACGCACATCCAAAACAAATTAAAAAGGAGATTATTTATTATTATATTTTTCTCTACTTACCTGATAAATAAAGGACGTGAGAATGGCTGTTCACTGAATTTCTCAATTTGTGACTTGCACTTCAGTCCATGAGCAACTCTATGGCAACTTTATGGCATATAAATCATAAATATGGGGAGAAATCTGAAACAAGATTTTGATGAAACAGTTTTATCAAAAAATAACATTCAGTAAAGGTATTTTTACTCTCTGGAATATACAAGATGTTTATACAGTTGAAGTCAGTTTTATTAGCCCCCTGTTGAATTTTTTTCCCCCAAATGATGTTTAACAGAGCAAGGAATTTTTCACAGTATGTCTGATAATATCTTTTCTTCTGGAGAAAGTCTTATTTGTTTTATTAAGGCATGAATAAAAGCAGTTTTTAATTTTTAAAGACCATTTTAAGGTCAAAATTATTAGCCCCTTTAAGCTATTTTTTTCAGTAGTCTACAGAACAAATCATCTTGTCTTGAAAATATCTAGTAGAATATTATTTACTGTCATCATGGCAAAGATAAAATAAATCAGTTATTAGAGATGAGTTTTTAAAACTATTATGTTTAGAAATGTGCTAAAAAATATTAACAGAAATTGGGAGAAAAAATAAACAGGTGAATAATTCAGGGGGGCTAACAATTCTGACTTCAGCTGTATATACAGGAACATCCTCTGAATCAACAACCAATGCTTGATTTTATGCTATTTCCAACAGCAAACCCAATCTTCCAAATACGCTATTATCCAAACGATGGCTGATTTATTAAGCTGACAGACATCTTACCTTTATCAATGATGCATACACACAAATAAAGATAGTGTGTGCTTGATAGCATCACATGATGCTTATGATAACACAGATGAAAAAATGATCTAGTCATATTCAATAAAAAGCGAGACTGTCGCATCGTACAGGTCTGACCGTGCCCTGACTGCAATCTGACACCTGCAGAAGCTCATATTGGTTTGCTGAATGAGAGACATCGCCTTAAAAACACGAGGATAACAATACATGAACATACACTGCGCCTAAAGCAAAGATATATATAGAGCATCGCTTCTTACGTCGGCTCGGCGACAAAATGTCTGATTGATGGAGATAATATATAAATGTACATCTGTATCATTACTATACCAACCTTTTTGGAGAATGGACAGGAGAGAGAGGATGAGAGGCTTTTCCAGAGCCTAGCGGAAATTTCCGCTTCCGTTTACGGCTACCTGTCAAAAACCGAACGCAGCGGAAGCCTCCCTCATGAATTATTCATGAGGTGGGAGTGGCTGTTTGCTGCGAGTAATCCGCTGGAACGTGAATATTAAACAACAGGCGTGGTTATATGTCTTACGCTAAAACCCACAAGGGTAAACAAACCCCCAGTTTTTGATTTAGTTCCTTTTTTAAATAAAAACCTATTAAAATGATAACAATTTGCTGTAAATTATCATGATAACGAGAATGTTAAATATTAGTCACCCGGTTTGTTAAAACGCCAAAGGGATGTGAACAGAAAACGACAAATCCGCCGATCCCTACATCATGGTTGCGCGTGCACTAATCCCGTTTTCCATAACAATGAGTCGATCCATTCATCCGGAGATCTGATGACGCGTGATGCGTGATTCTCAAGCTCGTGCCTGAGGCATCACTGACGTCACTGACGCTCCGGTGCCTGTACGAGCGGCTGGCCCGCAATAACAAATTGGATGAAGACAGAAAAATTACTCACATCCACTGAAATCAGTTCAAGATGGCGTCCGAAGGGGAATACGAGTCGATTCTGTGCGTGAAACCAGATGTCAATGTTTACCGCATCCCGCCGCGGGCGTCGAATCGCGGATACAGGTGAATTAAAGGATGTGCGGGCCTGAGCCCATGGATAGCCCATGGCAGGTGCCTGATCTGTAAATAATGCTGAAATACCATCTTGCTTCGTCTGTGTAACACTACAGTGCTATTACCAACGACATTCGGTTCTTAACATAGCACGTATCGTATTTGTTATTACTATTTTTCTCTGTATATAGTGCTTTTGCCGCAGAGGCAGTGTTTTGTCATCAGTTTTGATAGAAGGAAAACATCCTGTGATCTCTAATGCTTAGTCTGTCTTCTAGCTCACGACTTAATCTTACTACGAAACAGTCAGCTGAAACTGTTACATTTCATAATGTTTTTTGCAGTTTATTTTCATGACACTGAAGTCAATCTCTTTTATTTTGATTATAACATTATATTACGTGTTGATGTAAAGCGTGTGTTTTGAGGGGTTTTCAAGTAGTCCTCTTTATATAGCGTATAATTAGTCCTAAAAGCTCTTGCCCACAGAGAATGCGATGTTTTAGTGACACACATTCCTCTTCTAAAATCCCTGTTGGATTCCCTCATTAGGAGCTTGAGGGCGTATTGCAATAGTTATTAAAATTTGCTATAAATTGGAAAGGGGTTAAATGTCTTCTGTTACCATTGAGCTAAAAATCTTCTACCCAAAGGGATGTGATATTTTGAAGCCTGGCATATTTGATGCCACAAAACAAAAATATGTTTTACAGAATAAGTGTCAGCACACGTACATCATTTTGATGTTTAGTCCATTTGATGGTTTGTTTACATCTGGAAGACACAGCTTTGCTCATTTGCAATACATTTATGTCTTCTTGGATATGTATTAGACACTTAGAATAGATGTATATGACATCAGATCTTTTTATGCAGCAATTGTTTTCAGACAAAACGTTCTTTATATATTGCAGATGTATCTGTGCTAGCTGGGATTTTGGGACCACTAATGAAGGAATTAAATGGAAGGAGCTTTTTTCCTTCCATGTTGTGACATGCAGTTCATTCAGTGACATACAGTGGATCAGATTATTGAAAATGAAAACAATTGTTTGGGTCTTGGATTGGACTTTTTTATGGAACATTGAATAAAAGAAATCTGAGGCAGATGAACTAGGATGTAGATTAAGTGAAATATATAAGTAATGAGTGAGTTGGGAATACAAAGAAGTTTGTCATTTACAAGGTCAAAATTGTGAATAAAGAAAGGTCAATAACATGATTACATAAACAGGTATTGAGAAATATTACATTGCAAAATTATTTTGTGACACTTTAATTTTCTTTCACTCTTTTTTTCATGTATCTGGATGTTTGACTGCAACAGAAAATAATGTTTTCGTTTTTGTTCATCTTCAATTAATATTATATATTTTTTTAAAGGTTTTTGTGTCACCATGGGATTTAAAAAAGGAAATAATAATCCACATCAATAATGAAACTAAATGAGTTAAATTTTATTTTACTTTGCTTTACATTTAAACAAAATCTTAACAATAAAGCTTCATTTGATGTTTTAGCATGGCATTACGGTTATCAAAAGGTTATCTGAGACTCTTGAGTTTTTTAGGGGGTTATTCATGATCTGCAGGGAATAGTTTGTTCATATTAATAAATGTACTCTTAATATTTAATGTGTGGAGGAAATAGCTGTGAGGCGATAACAGCACCTCAATTTATGCACGCTTCATTTGAGCAAACTGCCATGGGGTGTAGGAAGAAGGCTATAGTGATGAACAGTTATCATATATGCTTTCATTTACATCTAAACAATGATCTACATTCATGCATGGAGTACATTACATATGCTAAACAGAAGCTAAAATGTGTGTGGGTGAAGCTTGAAAGCCAATTGGATATTTTCTTGTTAGCAAACAACAAAAAATCTTATGGGTTTGGATTGGAATTTTTGGGTAAACTATTCCTTTAAGCTTCCACCAAAAGAGCCCAGTTGAGAACCGTAAACTATTTAAGCAATTTAGACATGTTCGTATACATGATAGTGGCTTCTTGAAAACGAAGCTTCTGTACACTCAATTGCAACACTTACAGTTGAAGTCAGAATTATTAGCTCCCCTTTGATTTGATTAGATTTTTTTCTTTTTAAAATATTTCCTAAATTATGTTTAACAGTGCAAAGAAATTTTCATATTTTTATATTTTTTCTTCTGGAGAAAGTCTTATTTGTTTTATTTTGGCTAGAAAAAAAAGTAGTTTTACATTTTTTAAAAAACATTTTAGGGTCAAAATTTCTACAGAACAAACCATCGTTATACAATAACTTGCCTAATTACCCTAACCTGCCTAGTTAACCTAATTAACCTAGTTAAGCCTTTAAATGTCACTTTAAGTATTACAAATTTAAAAACATTAATTTACTGTCATCATGACAAAGATAAAAATAAATTAAAACTATTATGTTTAGAAATGTGTTGAAAAAAATCTTCTCTCCGTTAAACAGAAATTGGGGAAAAAAATAAACAGGTTATCTAATAATTCAGGGGGGGGGGTGCTAATAATTCTGACGGTATTCAACGTTTTTTCAACGTTTTCTAATTTTTCTTGAGCGGTACTTAAAGATCAAAAACTATTTTCTATATACACTAAAAGCCTTGTTCTCTCAAATTTTGTCCAAATCTGTGTTGATGAGCACTTCTCCTTTGCCAAGATAAAGATTAGAAAGCATGATTATTGCACAGGTGTGCCTTAGGCTGGCCATAATATAAGGCCACTCTAAAATATCCCACAATGCCACAGATGTCACACGTTTTAAAGGAGTGTGTAGTGTACACACTTGTTTACTAGACGCTTGCAATGTCCACATGAGCTGTTGTTCATGAATTAAATATTAATTTCTTTGCCATAAACCCATAAAGCCTTTCAGAGAATTTGGCAGTACATCCAACCGGCCTCACAACAAGCACAGGACCTCAAAATTCAACATCTTCACTTACAAAATCATCTGAAATCAGCCACCTGGACAGCTGCTGCAAAAATCGGTTTGCATAACTACAGAATTGATGCACAAACTTTCAGAAAGCGTCTCAGGAAAGCTCATCTGCATGCTCATCGTTCTCACCAGGGAATCGCCATGACTGCAGTTTATCGACGTAACTGATTGAGTGGGCAAATGCTCACATTTGATGGCATCTGGCACTTTGTAGAGCTGTTCTCTTCATGGATGAATCCTGGTTTTCATTGTAAGGGCAGATGGCATACAGCCTGTATCGGCTGTGTGGGTGAATGGTTTGCTGATGCCAATGTTTTGAATTGAGTCGCTCATGGTGGCGTTATTGTAATGGCAGGTGTAAGTTATGGACAACGAAAACAGCTACATGTTATTGATGGCATTTTGAATGCACAGACATAGCGCAATTTAAAGGATCTGTAAACAATTACTGGAAGCTGAAAACATCCAAGCTCTTTTATGGCCAGCATACTCAATGATATGTCACCCATTGAGCATGTTTGGGACGCTCTGGATCAGCGTATTCAAGAGTGTGTTCCACTTTCAGCCTATATCCAGCAACCTTTGCACAGCCATTGAAGAGGAGTGGACTGACATCCCAAAAGAACACAACCAACAAAACAATTGACTCTGTGCGAACAAAGGAAATGGGTTGGACTGTGTGAGGCTAATGGGGGTCACAACAGACACTGACTGGTTTTCAATTTTACACCTTTGAATTCAGCTCATGAAAAATGGTAGCAAAAACAAGTCTTGCATTTAATATTCTTGTTGAGTTGAGTTTATTTTTAAGACAACACCATCATCATTTCCTTTTACTAATGTAATGTCCTTTACAGTTAAGCACTTGACACTACAATAACATCAGTGGACCGCCAGACTGTATTATAACACACATTTAATGTTTCTTTACAATGGACCATCACCAAAAGCTGGTATGGCATGAATAATGCAGTGCTTTTAGTCACTTACAGGGGTTTGTGTGATTATGCACTTGTCTGTTCATGATATTTTTCAGAAACAACAGCTAAAAACTTTTCCATTTGTAGTAAATTACAGTAAATGTATCATTTATTAAAACATGTTGGCCCTAAAATGAGATTTGTGTTGTGATAATGGCAGGGCGGCGGACTGGAAGCTGGACACTCCTGACTGGATGGGCCGAATGCGCATAACAGCAAAGGGGAAAGTGGCTTTTATTAAACTGGAGGACAAAGTCTCAGGTTGGAAATCTGCATTAAAAGAAAAATACTCGAATGTTTGATTGAAAGGAATTTCAGATTAATGTGGGCTTCATAATTTCTCTTCAGGTGAGCTGTTCGCTCAAGCACCAGTGAATGAATATCCTGGCATTGCTATAGAGACGGTCAGCGATTCCAGTCGTTATT
Source organism: Danio albolineatus (assembly GCA_903798035.1). Classification (NCBI taxonomy): domain Eukaryota; kingdom Metazoa; phylum Chordata; class Actinopteri; order Cypriniformes; family Danionidae; genus Danio; species Danio albolineatus. The sequence continues at coordinate 778,590 of CAIGQQ010009766.1, forward strand.
TTGTTCTCCGAATACAGGATGACAATGGTTAGTGGAATAATTTAACTTTTTTATATCCTGTCACCATAAAATAGGTTATTCTTCACCTCTTTATTATAATTCAAAGCTAAATATGCAGTTATGAAGTATGTGCACAGCAAGAAGAAATGGAACAAAAGGAACATCATTTTCTAAATCCTATAAAAGCACTTGAGACTTTGAAAATTGGAAGTGGAAACACAACCTTCATTCACTTATCAGCATAATAATAAAAGTCTACTAATAATATAATATAATATAATATAATATAATATAATATAATATAATAT